>PNEQ01120948.1:0-31362 GCA_003012365.1 Medauroidea extradentata
CGAAGCCACTCAAGAACCAGCCGTCAAATCATGTCTTTCAGCTTGCGCGACGTTGCCAGACTTACCTGAAATTAAATTTGCTCACAGGGGCGTAACGGTTCGTTTCCGGACACGGGTTCCCCATCTCAAATTGGTCACAAACCCCACCCCCTCGCGTGGTTTCATTTTGATGCATTACTTTTCGAACACCCTGTATAAAATTTTATTTCACTCCTGTATAGGCACGTTTATCGTTTAGTCTAATATCGAAACAGCCTGAAAGCAATTTACAGGTAGTTGTGTAATTATCTTCCTGAAGCAAAAAAAAACTATAACCTATTTTGACCGGTTTTTATAGATATCGAGAATTTCTCCAAAATGTATTCTGAATGTTTTCATGCCCTTGTGGGACGAATTTGGAAAATAATTTTAGTCACATTTCAAACTTACGACGGGTGTTCCAGTCAAGTAAAAATCACTACGATATCTTGTTGGGTTCGAGCTATATGGACAATTCATAAAACACACTTGTTACCCTTTTTCATCTCTTAACATTTCCCAAAATCTTAATTCTTGCCTAGGCCCTGAGGATAACCCACACTACTGCTTTTATATTTATATTTCCAGCAGTTTGTAATGTGACTATATGTTAGTAAGCCTGCCAGTGAACCCTTTTATTTAAAGATTTTAAAAAATCTAAATAGTTTGCTGCATGTCGACATCAATTCAGAATGTTTCTGCAGTGATAGTGCATTAGTTGAGTCGCGTACCACACGCTTCGAATGCGTTGCAATGTGTTCGAAAATACAATTTTCTTATGAAAATATTCTACATGTACCTGTTGCACCAATATACAATAAAGGAAACACTTTGGACAATATCGGAGTGTCACATGAAAGACTGTGCCCATTAACAACACTGTTTCTGAGACCTCCAACATAGCTAAAAACGGGGTTTTCAAATGGTCGTACTTCTAAATATACCAACCGGATGTATGCAAACCTCAGATAGAAAATGTGAAGGGAACTTTGTTACAGACTTTCCACAAATAATATGCGCGCTATTTCACTGATTAGCTCGTTGTGACGATGAGGAATTTGATGCACGCTTCAAGGTCGTCCTTCTTTTCTAATCCTCAACGGCGCAAGTAGGCGGCGCTCTTGACTTAGTTTGTTCGACTTTGTGTGGAAGATAAGATGTTTGTATATAATTTGTCACTTGACAATTATAGTGAAAGTAACCTAATTGGTCTTGCAGATTTGTATGAAGTTAGTTCTGTAAATGGATGAATGAAAACGTGACTGACAAACGGTTATACAAACTTATGGAGCAAGGCTAGTTATAGGTTACTCATATTCTAGCTACAGCGAGCACTTGTAAAACTATATAAAAAGGTCTAATAATAACTTTCTGGTCGTTTCCACTTTGATAGTGGACAGTATGTTGCTGCATACTGAAATGCCTTAGTTAAGTTATGTTAAGTTGTATTGTAACTGCAGCTAGTATACGTCTGCCTAGATAGAAATGGTTTAAGATTTTGCTCTATCTGCTAAGTTCTAGACTCTCAACTAAAAGTTTTAATTATGGCAACTTGTGGAGAAGTGAATACATTTTTTATAGTCCATAGATATCTTTTAAATTGTATTGGGTTCGGAGCGAAGACGAAACACTACGTTTGAGGAAACCAATACGTCCCGGATAACAGCAAAAGCCAGGGATAATGACCACCATATTTCGCTAGTGTGAAAACATATGCTAACAATCTTGGGCTACGACAGTTATACTGTTTACGAAAATGTTAGCACATTTGTTGACAATCTTTCCTAGAATGCTTATTAAAAATATATTCCGATATGGCTTCAGACATCAGCTTTAAGTACGTTCCCACACAACATGTTAGCTTACTGCAAGCCTTGCATTTGACTTGCAGTTATAAACTTGTTTCGGTAGGCTTACTGCAAGCTTTGCATTTGACTTAAGATTGTATGCTGGCATAAGTATTTTTTTAGCTTGCAGGCTTGCATGACAAGCTTTCTGCAAGTGTATTTAAGATAAATGCTTGCAGTTAAATTTCTTGCAAGCTTGTATAAAGCTCTATGGCTTACAAGTAATCCTTAAATGAAGTTTAGTATGTAAGCTTGCTACAATTAAAAAAAGTGTCAACTATGCAACTTGCAGCATGCTTGCAGCAAGCTTTCAGGCTTGTCGTGACACACTTGTTGCAAAGTTGCTGGTTTGCCTTGATAAGCTTGCAGCAAGCTTGTAGTAAGCTTTTTCTGCTGTCTAGGATGTAAGATAACTCCATCATGCAGTTCACTTTCTTTTGGCTTGCCATAGCAAGCATACTCACGAGACTTGCTGCAAGCCTGAATCAAGCTCGCAGCAAGTTTACATTTCACGTTAATTTAACTTGCCTTAGCAAGCTTGCTCATAAGTCTTGCTTACAAGCCTGAACCAAACTTGCGACAAAGCTGTATTTGACTTTAATTACACTTACATAGCAATTCTGGTCATGTGATAAGCTACAAGCATCCTGTCCCCTATACTAAGCTGATACTGCATTGAAATTTTACTTAGCAATCTTAATTCATGAAATATTTTGTAAGTTCCTATCAACAATGATCGAACTTGATTTAAACTTAACTTTGTAAATAAACAAACACTTTAAAAAGTAACATTGATTCATATGTTAGCTAAAACAACTATTACGATATTACGAATAACTGCAAGTAAACTAATATCCTTACTGTTGTTAGTAAATTCACAAACATCAACATTTCCATAGCAAAGTTCATTATCTTACAATTGAATCGCACTACTACAGCTCTTAAGTATTTGCAATAGTCCAGTGGTTAGCATACCTGCTTTGAAGCCAAAATGTCAGTGGTTCGAATCTTGGCACAGCAGTCGAAATGTAATGTTTAGTAATTAACATCACAAGTCGATGAACAAGCAGTATTTGAAATGTAAATTTGAATGATAGTGAAATTATCGCAGAAAATGAAATTTTTATTTATTCTGTAGTCTTGAAAATTAAGCTTGCCGCAGTCTTGTAAATCAAGCTTGCAGCAAGTTAGAAATGTGTATACTAGGCAGCTTGCAGCAGGCTTGTGACAAGTTTATTGGCTTGCTATTTTATGCTTGCTGCAAGGTTACTGGCTTGCATCGGCAAGCTTACTACAAGCTTGTGGCAAGTTATTTCTGCTGTCTGGGTTACAATCTACATCAATACGGGCGTCATATCCAATAAAGATGTGTAGGAGTTGTTCAAGTTACTAGCAGGGCAGATCTTGAGCAGGAGCCATTGGTTCCATGGGGCCTTTCTGTGAATGATCCCAAAAAAAAATTAAACAAATATGCATAAAGTATTTTATTGAAAATTACTACCTCGCAACAGAACTTTGTGTTGTAATAATACGAAACGAAGTTATTTATAAAATAGGTAATGAAAGAATTGTTTCTGTTATATAAAATAAAAATATCTAGTGTCTAAACTTCTAAATATTTCGAGCAATTTAGAATGTTATTCATTAATATTTACATACATAGACTATATATGTGTGTGTGTGTTTCACGAGCCAAAACAAGACCGGTGAAAGCAGGTTAAAAACATACCTAATTTTTTGTTAATCAGCACACAGAGTTTTTCACTATTTAAGTATAATTTATCTTTTAAAATGTTACAATTTCTTAGAGAGTTATGTCATTGTTTTTTATTGAAAACTTCTAAAATATCATCACTTTGCACCTTAAAATCCAAAATCTATTTTTTTTTCAGAGGAGAGTACCCCTGGAGACAACCCCTCCCCCCCCCCCAACCCCAACCACTAGTCCGTATTCGTGCCATGCAGTGTAAGTGTATACTTGCTAAGCATTGCCTCGCCTAGGATCCAGAGCTGGATTACCGTTCCTATTAGGAGTTCCTGTCGTTGCGTTCTGGCAAGTGAAATGTATTTTTACCAAAGGTTTTTATTTGAAGTGTTCGGAAAATATAAAGATGCAAATTCAATAACTTTACGGGCACTTTCAACAACCAGGAAAGAAAAATATAACGCTGGGATAAAAGAGTGCAAGAAAAAAAGAAGGGAGGCCATCTTGTGATTCAGCTAGGGACAAAATTTACCTTGCACCATCCCTGTAAACCTGCTATCACCGTACAGTTAGTAACGTGTTCATTCATTACTAAATTACGGAAAATAGAATGACACAGATGACATCCGACATGTCGTGGGTTCTTTCTCAACCTACTTTTACGTTGACTTTTACACTAGTGAGCAAAAATTCCAATAATTTCCTTTGAATGTATAACAAGACATAATAAAGGTATCTTATAGGCGGTTCGGGATGAAGTGAGCACTCAAAATAGCCCTGCTCAATCTCTATTTCCAGCCAATTCGTAACTTCCCGCGCCTAACGGCTAACGACGGAAAATGTCCAACTTCTCTGGACACATCACTTAATGTTTGTGCGTGCAAGAAAAATTTTGCAGTCGGTAGGAACTTATATAGCTCGGTAAAAAAAAAAAAAAGTTTATTAATTATTTAATACACAAGTAAGTCGAATTCTGTTGATTTTATTTCAGTATTGTTGCAATTAAATAGAACACACGGAACTACATTCGGCAATTAGCAGTTAACCATAAAACGAGTAGGGTAACTGTCGTTAACGTTAAATAAAATGCAGTAACTGCTAGTGTTTTTTTTCTTTTAAATCTTTAGTGCTTACTTTATCCTGAACGACCTATAGTTACAATCAATTTTTCTGCATATTTATAATTTTAATCACATTTTAAATTGTCTCTAAGTTTCGTCGACAGCGAGGTCAGTAGAAACGTCCAGCACACGACTTTACACAGTGTCGGAAACTTAGGAGTCGGACATAGCCTTTCTTACGAACCATTCCAGCTTCACTTGAAGTGGTTTGGGGTCTGTGCAGGGAAACTAAAACAGAATATCCGGAGCCCGAAATAGAACCGGGACATCTTATGCAGTCTAACGTTTTACGGGCATCGCTTGGTCTTAATTGTATGAAATTAATTCTCTATTTTAGTGACTTAATATTTGTATAACTTCAGAATGTAGGGAAGTGGTTGAAATCCGTCACTATGCGCCATCATTAATTATGTTATGATCTCATACATTTAATTCTTAATTCGTGTGACCTGCGAAGCCAAGAAAAGACTTCGCAAATGGGGTTGCCACACAAATTAATTATTTTAAAAAAATTACATAAGTTTGATTTAATAATCTCCATGTGAATATTCACACGTGCTTGTAAAAGAAGGCCACAAAAACCTTTACTACCCTAACGTATACCCGTTGAATCAAGCGTGTTTCATGCATAATGATCTCAAGAGGAACTGTTGCGGAACAACTTTTTTAAGTAATGGCCCCGGGAGGATGAACAAAGCGTCCTGATGACATCAGCATTTTTATTGAATTTGCTGCCTCCTGAATGGTGAAAGGAAGGGTTCTAACGGGGAGAATATGCTTAGCAAATGTCAGTCTCCCGATATTATGTCTACTGAGTCATCTTGCAAGTTTCAGTGTGAGTCAGAGATGTTGAAGGCCAGAGAGTTGTGTGTGCTAAACTCAAATAGATCCAACGCCTCGTTCAAATTATAAAATAACTGAATGTTACTTCGATAATAACAATACCAGAAAAATAACATTAAAATGGCAACGGACGTAACCCATTATTTTTTAACATTGAAATAAGTTAACTCAGCCTGCAGGATTAAGTCGTAATCACGGTCGTAGAAGAACAGGTCTGGACACTCGCCTATCTAACAATGTATTTTG
The DNA here is from genome assembly GCA_003012365.1 of Medauroidea extradentata. Taxonomy (NCBI): domain Eukaryota; kingdom Metazoa; phylum Arthropoda; class Insecta; order Phasmatodea; family Phasmatidae; genus Medauroidea; species Medauroidea extradentata. Next base: position 5,781 of record PNEQ01120948.1, read on the forward strand.
CTTGACCCCCTTGTTGTTTGGCTGTAGTTCGTCAAGTTACCGAGAATATTGTACTTTTTGGCGCTGTTTTCCGGGCGGTCGGACTAAAACTCCGTCCACTTTTTTCCATTGTTAAATTTATAAAGTAAATAAAGATTGCTGGAGCCTTTTCTTAAATTTGCGAGCGAAGAAAGTATTTCATAAATTGATAAAAAATACGTTTTGATAAATTGTTTATCTTAGCGGAAAGGAAGTGGGAAGAGTTTAGTTCGACCGCCCTAACATCAGCGCCAATAAAACACAATATTCTCGGTAACTTGGTGAACTACAGCCAAACAACAAGGGGTCAAATATCCAGGCGAGTGTCCAGACTTGTTCTTCTACGGCCGTGGTCGTAATTAAAAACAAATATGAATAAAAAAATTATTTTACTATTTGCTACAAGAATTTGGTTATATGGTAAAAAATATTTTCAACAAATTTATGTGAGGTTTTACGGTATCTGCTCCCTTTTAAAAAAGTTAAAATTATGTTCCCAAAAATACTTTTTTACTTCACCTGAGGACGGGAGGAGAAGTCAGCTCCCGAAACGTCGTGAAAAGTTGGCCTTCGGAAATCTACTGTGTTCTTATGTGTCTTCGTCGTTATGTCGTCTAGTGTGTTGTCTGTGACGTTGTCGCTGTTATCCTGCCTTGCGTCCATTATTGTATTTGTCTTAGTATTGTCTGTGCTGTCTTAATTGTGATGTACTGAGGTGTACAGATTATTTTGTATTTCAACTTTTATCTTTGGTTGTTTATTATATTTTTCTTTATTTGTTGTTGACTAATTTACTGTGGGAGTTTTCATTTTCTGTTATTTTGGTTTATGGATGTGTTGACTACAGCCAACCAGGCTTGTTTTCTTTCTTTCTTTATTTTTTTTTCGTTTTTCGTTCTTTTTTTTTTTTTTTTCCTAGTCTGATTCTAAGATTTCTGGGACGACACGTATCGGAATGGCGTATGTCAACAATAGTGCAGCTTGTCAAAGGAAACTTTCTCAAACGACTGAGTAAAATTACCTTACAAACGAGTTTAAACTTCCTTCAGAAATCAGAGACAGTAATATACACAGTACCGTAAAGCGGGGTTACTTTGCCTAATTTTGGGGTTACGTTGCACTACATATTTTAGTTGTAAGTGAAGGTTTGCAGAATCGCAAATTGTTGAAGACTTCGCCATTCATAGCTTTAATAATAAACAATACTTTGGAGTGACTATTATCCTGGAATTCCAACATAGAACGAAATAAATATAATGGTGCAAAGTTACCCATGGGGTTGCAAAGTATCCTCACTTTACGGGAAATTTATAATTAAAAATGAAATAAATGAATAACACATTTTGATTCTCTTCCTTATTCTCGCCATTCATTTTACACAGAACAAAATAAAAATATTTGAATGAGTTGGAATCTAACCACTATATTTTACTTGGGACTAAATATGCTACACACACCCACTGAGGGATTTTTTTTTTTTAATGTTACTTCTCAAAAACATGTTACTCTGTAAAGGATTCTTATAGCCTTATGGCGCTTTGTTTCGCAATTTTCTTTGAACTTTTATCTATGAGATACGAAAAAAGTTAGGCGCGTGTCGGATGGTAAATTCAATTTATCTTTACGCGAATTTTCACTGCCATGTACGTGCATTTTACTGTAAATACGGTAGTTTGAATTCCATGTGACAGTGAATCAATTTATTGTAAAAATTAGTGAAAAACATGTCGGTAAGATGCGTCAGGCAATTTTACGGAATTTGTTAGAGCGTATGGCGAAACTCTTCAACATTTGTTTAAATTGTACTGTAAATGTATGTTCTGGTAATTTGCAAGTTTCCAAAATTGTATTAAAAAGAATGTGAAACTTAAATCTCACATGTAGAGACCTCAGGTCGAATATCCCTGCATATCTTACATTTAAATAAATATCGTATAGAAGTATACACTATGGCATACCCCTAATACAGATTTTATTTCTATGTATCAGGAAAAATTACAAGAAATAATGCTCAACAATGGAGAAGCGTCGAAATGAGAAGGACGGGGAAAATGGGAGATCCCCAAGGAAACTTGTCGACCAGCAACGTCGTCCAACTGCATATCTTCCTAAATTCAGACTACTAAGCCTTTGTGTCCTTGAAATTATTTGCGTACAGCCATTACAGTGGAAGATTAATCGATAAATAAATTTTTAAATTAAAATATATTGAATAGTGTCCGTTCCGACGTCTTCTAGTGATCATACTTGTTCGTGGCTGTCTTTGACAGACTAAGGGTGGACTAAATTACACCATATTCAAAGTTAAATGCCAAAATCAAACATTTATATGTTGGCACCCACTCAGTGGCGCTACCATAAATCCTTCTCGAAGCCAACATATTCTTACATTTGTGTACCGTAAGCGGGACTGGGTTTGTGACATTCAAAAGAAAATAATTTTCGCTAACATGACTAACCTGTGTAAATAAATTTACTTTCGATAAATTCTAAATAATAAAAGAGTACATGAAACATAGTTGACACATCATGGAAAGTCGTGTCTAACAGTATATTTCAAATTCCAAATTAAAATGTTTGCTTCTCGTAATTAATAAGAATTAGACTTAGTGACGCCATTTCTATTAGCAAACACCGGTTGCTGTTGTAATACAAGCTATGCATACAGAGAAAATATTTTCAGCTATGAAGGCCAAACATGTATTATTAGAAATTACAAAGTATATCATCCAACTTAACAACCATATAGCAATCGCCAACACTATTATTTTTATGAAAAGCGTATTTAAACTAACACGTCATGTTGCAGGGGCAAAAGTAACGGTCAGAATCAGCTTTAAAACGCAAAACAGGTATTTTTTTAATAAGGGTTTAAATTAATGGATTTTCGTCTAGAATCAGCACCAATTTTAGCCACCTGTCGTTTATCGTGTGTACCGAAGATTTTTTTCACGTGCTATAAAAATAAAAAACTTTGGCTCCTCACAAATAAAAGTAGAACTGGATGAAGAATGGAAAAGGTTAATGACGTGGTACGTAAAGGTTAAGTGAAATGATTCATCCTCCAAGCGCCGTATCGGGTCGCGTGATTAAGGGGTCAGAGGAAGATAGAGGGATGTGATAGCAATACGTTCGCTCGGTACAATGTCATTTCCTGTCGCCAGGCCAAGGGGTTGGTATTAAAGTTACGGCCGTGCACCCTTGTTTCTATACTGTTTTTTGCGGTAGTATTTTTTAAGATTAAACGAAAGTAGATACCCTACATCTGTTTGGCAATTTTATATAAAATGGTTTTTGCCGTGACAGCAAATTTTTTCAAGACAATAAATTATAAGGATTCGTCTGATAAGTCAACAAAGATTTCGTTGATAACATAATTATCTTGAATCATATAATTTACGGTCTTTAAAATGTAAGTCTACTCAGTGAATACCATTTTTAAACTACTCAACTACGAAACTACTTTTTTATATCTGCCCTCGTTTATGTTTAAATAATAACTACTGCGGTAATAGTACAAAAATTATTTATTTTTATAAAAAGTTTTAATTTAACAGAAGATAATTGTGAGTGCAGTTTCCTCTTACAAAACAATTTTAGCTCGTATAGTTTTCTCATAACAGTGCGTCAAAGTAAAAAATTTGCACGTTACGCTGCGATGCAAATAGTGAAAGCCAATTGACTTACTTACGTAGAATGAATCACTGTTAACAAATATCCACAAATTTACGGAATAAAACATTTAGTGACCCGAAACATAACATTCGAATTTTTAAACAACTCGCAAAACATAATCGTAAGCAATCTTTTTAAACACCACGAATTTTCACAGGGTGTTTTGTTAATGTTTAGTTACGTGACCAATCGCATGTTATTTCACTGTAAATTATTTCACTCGTGTAAGTCAATTGGTTTTCACTATTTTAGAAAGTCATGCACACCGACACGTCTAGGTTCTTGAAATTTTAGAAAATAAATACCAACTTCTTTTAAAAAGACAACGTTAGTTGAGTGCTTTATTTTTCCTGCTATATCAAAACAACCATAGAAAAAACTTATTATTATTATTATTATGCTTGGAGAAAGAAAAAAACAAAACATTAATTAATCGTCAAAAATAGAGTACATTTCTTTAATGCATGGCACAATATTAGCACGGCAGCGAAATACGCAAATTTTTACTTTTACGCATATGTACGAGAGGACTATGACAGCTAACAATTTTTCGTAACAGGGAACCGTACTCAAAAAATACCGTCTACAAAACTAACACCGTTTTATGAAAATATAAAATTATGAATTTATCGCACGTGAACACCCTTAAGGATGTTCAAGTGGGGATGAATCATAATTTTATATTTGTATAAAACAGGGTTAGTTTTGTAGAAGTTACTTAGGGGTATATCTTCCTCTTGCAAAAAAAAAAAGCTCAATCAGTTTTCCCCTTAACAGCACTTGAAAGTCATAATTTGTACAATTTTAATTCTCGTAAGTCGCAAAAACTAATGAACACAAATAAATGTAAACGTTCACACTGAAACTGCATGTCACAGGCTACTGTTTAGCATGTTTTAAACTCCATTACAAAATATTTTTGTCATGAAAAAAGAAAATTCTGAAATTTCGAATTTTTGTTGCCACTTCTATCGTATTTTTTTTAGTAAAAAAATATTTTGTAAATACACTTAAAACATATCAAGTGGTAGCCAGTGACATGTAGCTTTAGTATAAATGTTTTAATTTATTTATGTCCATAGGTTTTTGTTCGATGTAAGAACTAAAAATGTGCAAATGTTGACTTAGAAGTGCCATTATAAAAAAACTGGTTGAGCTATTTTTTTCTCGTAGTAGAATAATGTACTCCCAAGAAACGTCTAGAAAACTAACTATATTTTCTATAAATATAAAATTATGATTTTTCCCCACTTGGGCGTTCTTAAGAGATAAGTACAAGAAAGCGAATGTAAAGACAGGAGAGGCTGAAAGAGCGAGACGTTAAACTGCGACGCGTCTTAATTGCTCTCGCACGCAGATCCATCATCATTACTGCGGTCGTCAGCCTCTGGGGAGCTACCCGTCGATTGGACGGGACAGGAGGGCCTAAGTAATGAATCACTCTCCCGCCAAGACAGTTCGTGCCCGACCAAGGCAGGGTTGCCGGCCTGCAATTCAGTAAGTTGGCAGCAATGACCCCACACTTTTAAGACCACGGGTTCCTTTCTTTGCTGTTTTTTTTTTTTTTTTTTTTTTTCGAGTTTAATTTTTCACATTCTGAAAGGGAGAGCAAATATCGCAAAAACCGTTACATAGAGATGTTGGAAATTGTTTTTACTATAGCCTCCCTATAACCTAATTTTTTCAACACATGTGCTTCTATAACTATGGCCACTTATCTACTAAATTAAATTTTCTTGACCGTCAATAATTTTCTAAAATTATTAAAACTAATGTTTTTTTTTTTTTTTTTTTTTTTTTTTTTTTTTTTTTTTTTTTTTTTTTTTTTTTTTTTTTTTTTTTTTTTTTTTTTTTTTTTTTTTTTTTTTTTTTTTTTTTTTTTTTTTTTTTTTTTTTTTTTTTTTTTTTTTTTTTTTTTTTTTTTTTTTTTTTTTTTTTTTTTTTAAGCTAATGGTTTCCTCCCCCACCCTCCTCCCTCCTTAAATTACGCTTCGCAGTACAAACTATTTACAACATTTCTATGCGACGGCTATGCAATATCTGCTCTTTTTCAGAATTTAAAAAATAAAACATACTAAAATAGCACAAGTATGGATCCGTGGCATTAAGATGGAAATATATAGTATGTCCAACTATGTAAAGAACACCACGTGAACCCCTGGCTAAATTGGAGACGAAATTCTCTATGGCGAAATTTTTCCCGCTGATATTTTACATGGCGCTACACAGATGTCCTGATCTTACCCTGCGGGCGCAGGTTCAAATCCCGAGCAGACGAAACATGGTTCTGTGGTAACGTAATTAAAATAAAACAATACCTGGACGTGAAACACAACAGGGGACTTAACCCCGTGCTTTATTGCTATACTGTGCACGTTAATTGTTTTATTGCATTTTGCCAACAAATTTTTTTATCTCCAATTTAGCCTAGTATTCACGTTGTCTGCTTTCTCTGAGCCAATTTTTGGACACCCTGCTACAGACACTAGCAGTCCGCCCGTGTCTTTGCCCGTGTGTAATCACTGAAGAATGCTATGTTACGTCGTAAATATTAACTTTAAAAAAAATATCAGTAATGCAAACATGTCCATGAACAAAATTATGGCACCACGTTACGTGTCGATAAAAATTCAGAATATGACTGCGCATAAATTATAAATATATTGTCCTACTTGCTTTTCGGATCGTCTGTCTTCAATGGTTTACAAACTACATTTTTTTTCCTTTGATAATCGATTTATTAAAACTGGATAGTAGAAAAATTTACATCTTTGAAATGTATTTACGTTAGCATCGTTCGAAATGGAAAACCTCGATATAACAAATTATCATAATAATAATATCATGAAACACTAGAAAATAAACTTTATACATTAATCTTTAAGTAGTCAAACTTCGAGAAATCATAAGTCATGTTTTCGGCATTTTTATAAGTATCCAATTGAAGTGAAAAATCCCGACGGTGGATAGTCGGTTTCAAGCTATATCGACGATTCTTTCAAAAAGTTTATTGTATTCTTTGACACACCTGAAAGGCCGAATTAACAAAAATCCTGCAATAATTATGTGTGTATTATACTAAAGTGACCACCCTGCTATGGTATTTCCATAAAGGTTAGAGAGTTTCGCAGTAGTTCGTGTATTCAGCATAAGGCAGTTTGAAAAACAACTTTTGATTTTTTTTAAGTGGTTTCCGATAGTTTTCGAAAATAAATACAAATATGCACTTTATTTTCAAAGGTGAAAACATTTTCGCTAGACAATAAGTAGTATTAATAAATCGTATTATTTTTTCATAAGAAGTTACACTTTGAAGTTTATACTCATGTTAAAAATACAGCGTAAATGAATCTATTTGATTCCTGCATGGGAATTACGGTTCTTATTCCTTGTTAACCAAGATAATACCAAGAGATGCATTTTTTTAACTTTCTTTAAATGTGTGACGATTACGAAAATATTTAAAGCACCTTATAAATATATAACACATTAAAAAAGGAAAACGCACTTAGTAATACGTAAAAATACGTCTATGTTCTAAAATAAGACCTTCTGTTAGCATGTATTCAATTGTAATACGTCCTGTATTGTTGAAGCTCAAATAGTTATCAAGAGTTCAACCAGTATAACATCCCACTTTATTATACATTTATGACGTAGTTTTACTAGAATACGATGGGGGAGTCCGATATAGCAAACGTCTGTTAATAAAGACTAACATTTACCTATTTTCAAAACTTTAAAGGGGCATCTTCATTGCACGCCAAAAGAAGTGCAACATTCAGTCGTAAATGGGTGGTTATTGCAAGAAACGAGAATAACCTGAATAAAGAAAATTTTCCGATGAAGGCGTTCAAGAAGTCACCCGAGTAGGGTTCGTCTCATAAGTCATAATACCCTGAATTATTTGCGACGTAAGCGTTTAGACAACATGGTGTTTGCGCACACCTGATCACCATACAGAGTTACCCACCCAACCCCAGCAGTTTACAGGATATAATCACCTACTGTTATTCAATAATCGTGCAAAACTTTTGAATTTCAACTGGATACGAACGAAATTTAACATATATCATTTAGTATAGGCATATTGATTTCTGTCTTATATCATGAGATTTAATTATTGTTTCGTTAAAGAGACCGTACTTGTGTTTCAGGCGCATGTATGCAACCTGCATTAACTCTGTATAAATCAAGGCTAATCTTACGATCACTGTAGTAACAAGATTATTACAAGTATCAAAATTATATTCGCGTTATATCAAAGACATAATCGTTCTTATTTTCGCTGCTTTCGCCGAAGTCAGTGTAAAGAATGATTAACTACAAATATTATAAAGCTATTTTTTTTGTATCGTGTTAGTAATGCAAGAGCTTGTTATACTGGATTTTGAAGAACGTAGCTCGAATAAGAACTGCTGTACATTAACTAAAATGCTTATACAACTTTGATACGCGTAATACTTTTATTGCTAGTGCAAAAGTAAAATTAGCATTGATTAACCTGTTTTAATGCTGTTTGAATAAATGTGTTTTGTTAAAAATTGGATTTTACTTTGTAGTCATTTTTCCTAGACAAAAATATTATAGATTTGGCAAATTACTTTATTAATGAGAATTTCCTAAATGTCATTATTAGATGGATACATTGCGTTTTTACTGTTAAAAAAAAATTTTTTTTTACATTTTATACCCTCTTTTTAACAAAACTGTGCAACAATTTTTCGATATCTACTTTCATTGAGGATTAAAAAATTACTATCGATAAAGCAGTAGAAATGATGGCTCGTGACCTTACGACCATATCCATCAAGATAGAATTTTTTTTCAGGTTTTTTAACGTATAACATACGAGAGAATACAAAAGAAAGACAGCATTCCATTTTAGTGTCTTGCACGTATAGTGACTTAGATTTATCTGGAATGCTATTGAAATTGTAGTGCTTTCAGAACATGTCTGAGGAATACAACAGCCTCTTCGATGTAAAGAAAAAAAACATTAAAAATAATCTTGTAATGAAATTATGAACAGTTTTAGTCAATATAGACTGACAAAAAACAATCACATGATATTGAAGATCAAATCAACATCAAGATTTAAAGTATTAGATCAGCAAACAAGCGTCTTGAAATCACAATGGAATAATTTCACTGAGTGCTCATACGGGAAGAGAAACACGAAGAAGGAACACACCCTGTCAAATCAACGGACGGTTTCACTAGGTCGGATATAGCATTCAGAGGCATTTGAAAACAAACTGCTGTCATAGCAACAAGGTAAGCTTATATCTTCATTGGCTATTACACCATTAGATTTATGTACGTAATGACTGAGTTCATAGAGTATTTACAAACGTAAATAAATGTAGCCCGTATAAACAATAGTATGTTTATAAGATGTGAAACAGCACTACGATAATTCTGTCGAAAAATTTCGTTGTAATGCAACACAAAGCAAATATTTATTCAGTGCTGAAACGCTGAGGGAAGGTTAAGTCATAAATCTGCAAATTAATTTGTTACCGCTAAATAATTAACAATGAATTATGGTGTATAACGCGCAGATATGATGTGTGAAGGTTGTTCCTAGTTTCGAGACATCGAAATTGTTTAAATGTATTTTAAATTTAAGATAACTGAATAATTCTGTAACGAAGATATATAAAACTGTAATTTGAGATTCATAGATCAAGTTTTTAATTCGATTCTCGTGTATTTAAAAATATTATACAACGCTTAACATAGTTGTGTTCAGTGCTATAATTTTAATAAATGTAAGTTTATATTTTTCAATATGAAATATCCATAAATGAGATCATTGAATGACTATGTACCACATACGTGTTTCAAATCATTTGACTCAAATTCTATTGTATTTACCAATTTCCTTTACAATCACGTCGCCGGGAAAAAACATGCAGATTTAGGATATCCCTATTTTTATTCAACGAAAGCTTGAGTTTATAGTCAAGGTACCTTTGTGTTTGCAGGTACCAATGGAGAAATCTATCCAAGCCGGCTTTCTCCGCTCTATCCAACCACTGAGTAAACTGAAACGGCTGTTTGGTCTTGAGATGTATGACTTTTCGAAATATAAAGTAGGTGACACAATTATTGTTTCATTGACTCGTTCCAAAAGTGCAGCATTTTACACTGGGATCATCATATTAACTGTTCCAGTAGGTCACATATATTGGTGCATTACGTTTGCTGGTGACGTAGTCGAAGATTTCACAAGTTTAGTTTTTGATATTTTCACCTATAGCACTTTAATCACCATTTCAGAAATCGGCTTGATATCCATGCTTCTAAACTACAAAAAAAGACAAGAAATCAAACAGAAATTCACAGAGGTGGATGAAGTATTATTACATCAACCACAAGATACATACTGTAGGTGGCGAAAACAGTCCTCAAAAGCAATACTTATTGTATTTGCGCTCTTTGATGTTGTTTTCATCTTCAATATATCTATATGTTATTGGTACGAATTTAACGGATACTATTTCTTGACAATTTTACAAAGTTATATAACCAGCGCTGTTGTTTTAACAATGGCCATCAATTTTACTCACTGGATTGTGATGATTAAACAGAGAATAACTGCTATAAATTATATGTTGTCCAGAGAAGAACCGGTGCGAAAGCAATACAACAGCTGCAACGTACTACTTTTTACAGAGACGACAAAAGCGTTCCCTCAGCCAAATGTTTCTAATCACTCTCAGACGGAAGCAAATAATAATCATGGTCTACTCTCAAAACTCTGCAGCATTTCCACATTAGCGTCAGTTTATGACCAAATCTGTGACATCATGCAGCTGTTCAATACCATCTATGGAATCCAGGCATTGTTGATAATACTACTATCTTTCCTTAGCTCTACTATGTGCATTTTCTTTGGCCTTCAACTATGTTTCGCACTACCAAGTCGCAAGTTTTGGACAATAGAGCTTTGCAGTGCAATCTTGCAGTCGGGTATTTTTACCGCTCAAGCTGTAGTTCTTGTAGCATCGAGCAGTGCCACTAGCAAGGAGGCGAGGACAACCAAGGTCATCATACACAAGATGTTGCTAGAGAAGAGAACTGACGAAGCCACGAAGAAGGAGCTCAGAGAGTTTAGTGACTACATCTCCTGTAGAGAGCTGACATTCAGTTGTGCTGGTTTCTTCACTCTGGACTATCCTCTGCTAGCCTCTATGGCTGGATGTGTCGCATCTTACATTGTCATACTCATCCAGTTTTACTCCTCTGAAGTTCACAAGTAATTTACAGATATATTTTTTGCGTAGTGCTGCAAGAATATACGACATGTCTTCTTCATCAAACGGAAAATATTGCTGTAATATTTTGTTGAACTACTAAGGCGGCATGGTTTCTCACGAATTTCGTCCTAAAATCTGCAACATGAATGCGACTATTTTAAACTATTGGGTTCAGTGTGCTTCAGAAATATTTTCTTCTTTGAGTACGCAACACAGATATTGGTTGGAACCTTAACGGGAACGCCTAAGGCGCGAAGGATCAAACTGCGGTGGTTCGTCATTGTCCTCCACAGTATTGTGATAAGGGCACAATACAACCGGGGGAGGTGGCTGTAAATTGTACCTCCCCGGCCAGGAATCTAACACGGAAACCTAGTTCCACCAGTCAGGAACGCTAACAATTGGACCAATAGTCTGACTAAAGCCCAATTTCACCGAAAAAAATAACAGTAAACAATATTAATTACAGAATGTTACTTACAAAAATTTTATCAACAAATTCTAAGCCATGGTACACATTTTTGTAGCAATGTCTATAGCGAATGTGCTATTAACATTGCTGAAACCACCATTGTTTCTAACAAAGTTGAAAGGATGTTAATAGCGACAACATTCCTGATAACATTACTAGTAACATTTGTTACCAACTTCCTTTGATCTAGACCGCAATATAATAGGTCGGGAAAATAATGTTACAAACAGTGTTGGTGACAAAGTTATTAATATGTTTGTAAAATTCATAACTTTTGTTGCTAGCAAAGGTTTACAACAAAATGTTGGTAACAAACCATTTTAACACTTTTTTTTTCTAAATATTAACGAAGTCAGTAACAGAATGTTTGGGAACAGTACTGATACCATAATGTTGAAATCAAATTTCAAGCATTTTTACAACATTGTTTATAAGTTTGTTGAAAACATGTGTTCTTAGCAATGTTATCGTTGGTGTAAACAGGTTTCAGAAATATTTTATAGTGTAATATAACGCTGAAATTGTTACTTAAAATTGCCTGTCACTGACTAACGTGATCCAGCGAAGAATACACATTTTGAAAAATTATCATCTGTAACTCATCAACTCCGCGTTTGGTAGTTTGACAGTGATTTCGAAAATAATTTTTTTATTGCATCATGATTTTCGAATGAAAGAAACCCTACATAGGTATGTCAGAAATATAACATAATTTGTACATAATGTTTTGCTATCAATGATCCTTGTTTTCATTTATAGCAAAATATTTTTTTTTTTTTTTTTTTTTTGTGAACGAAAGGTGCATTATTTTACAAAACTCCTACATATAGTTCTGCATCGCAAGACTGCTATTGGTGTTGAATTTTCAAACCATTCCGTTTAAAACAGTTTCAGCTTTTCGCGCCAATGTTTATAAAACTGCCTATCATAACTTGAAAACGATGATATAAAATTTTTTGTTAATACATTATTATGAAATAATACATTTTCATCATTTTCTTTTAGAAATGAATTTAAAGTTATTTGTCAGAATTAAAACTATGAATCGAAACGATTGACTAGAAATTTACACTTAGCCAACAATGGAATGTATTGTGAATAGTTGTTAAAGTAACAAGTACTTATTTCAATTTCATATTAATGTCGTATTAAGGTAATTTTAGTACGACGAAATACTTGTCGTTTATGCTGTCCTTACACTATGACCATGGGTTTTTCAAATGCTACGTTTGTGACGTGATAAAAGATATACTTGCGAGATCAATGATTTATTGTATAACAATATCTGCGTGTTATAAACTTGTGGCGACCATCTGTGGCGCCACGAATGAAGATCGACGTGCACGCACTTTATTGTGATTGAAGGAGATATTTGTGGTTCTTGGCTGTGTGTCCCGTGAAGAGGACGGTGCGTTGTGACATAAGGAGTTTAGTGCGCCAGGTCCCCACTAGGGGCGCTCGACGAACTAACATCGACGGCGAGTGTTTTAAAACAGAGTCTATTGCTGTAGTGTCAACGAGCGTGTGACGACTGGCTTCGTTTCATTCTCAAGTCGGCGGAAAGCTGGAGATATGTGGTGTGCAACAAAAGAGTTCTTAACACGTAATAATAATTATGCCGCCGTTTTGCTTGCTCTTCTAATACGTTTTTCTGAAGCCATGTTTTCCGTCGGCTGTAACTGTAGTGTGCACCGGCCAAAGCAGGAACGGTTAAAGTAAGGCATATTTTTAACGGAGCACTTTTTTACTACCGTCCCTATTTTCCGATTTTTTAATTTTTCTTTGTGATCATTGCAGTAGTATGTTATAGTGGCTTCACACACATACCCCGAGTATTCCGTTGGTTAAGCCAGATTGAGTTTTGAATTTGTATTAGGGAATTCATTTGATGTACCGTACTTGTATTGTATAAATCAATGAAAATAATTATTTATTTTAAATTCTGTAGGTCCCGCTAACTACGTTCGTGACGAGATTACAAGGGTCAAACCCCACCACAAACTCTTAACGAAGTTGTTGACTGGATATCATTAAATCAACATCACATGATGAACATTTTCTTATATAGAATGAGTCGGGAGGAAAGGTACATGCTTTGAGGGGTGATAGTACTGGTGATTCTCAACAAAATGTTTCTAATAAACCTATGCCCATTTTTTTCATTTCTTAACCGTTTAAGAGAAACCTATTGAAATCAGCAAGGAACTGGATACGAGCAGGTCTACTGTTATCTTACGTTGTGTGTAATTCTGTACATTTCCACACGGTGGCGCTCTAAGCATGGTGCAGTTGTTTATTACACAAACAAAAGTGATACGCACAGTACACGAGCAGGATCTGTATCCATATCATCGGCAGAGTGTACATCTGCATGAAAGAGATTATGTCCACCGGCAAAAATTCGGCCAGTGGATCATTGCCAATGATCGATTTATTCCACGCATTCTGTACACTGATGAGTCAACAATTACCCGCAACGGAATCAACAACACACGCAACTCTCACGTATGGGCAGACGAAAATCTACACACTACTGTAGAAAGGAATTTTCAACGACGTTTCTCAGTTAACGTGTGGTGCAGTACTATTGATGACCAACTCATCGGTCCAGTAGTTTTAGATAATCGTCTTAACGGAGTACGGTATAATGATTTTCTTCAAAACGTGTTGCCAGAATACTTGGAAGATATTCCTTTGGCAACAATAGCTCGTATGTACTTTCAGCAAGACGGAGCTCCTGCACATTTTGTACGGCCAGTGACACAGTACCTCAACGAAACGTATACTGGGCGTTGGATCGGTTGCCATGGAGTCATTGTTTGGCCACCGAGGTCACCTAATTGGATTACTTTGTGTGGGGTCAGTTTAAAAGTGAAGTCTACACGAGCAGCGTGGACACAAGAGAGGAACTTCTCGCTCGTATTTACCATGCTTGTGCTCAAGTAAAGCAATGTTCTAATGAGCTCAGATAAGCAACACAGCAGCTGTCTATCAGAGCAGCAACATGCATTGAAGTTGGTGGTGAAGTGTTTGAACATGTTTTGTGAGGAAATGTACACAATTAAACAAAATATACGACAACAGTACCGTGATGTACCGTCACCTGCACATTTCCCGTTCCTTGTTGTTTTCATTCGGTTTCTCTGAAAAGGTTAAGAAATGGGCATATGTTTATTAGGAACATTTTGTTCAGAATCACAAGTTCTATCCCCCCTTCAAAGCATGTAACTTTCCTCCCGACTCATCTTGTATATGATGCCTTATTTATTGCTCTAATAACTTTACCATTGTTAAAATAATATGTGTTCTGTATGAACTTTATTGAACTCCGTTAATTATGGTCTGTATGTAGGGGTGCGTTAGGTGTTTATTTGTATATAAGTGTGTTATACCGAGAGAATAGTCTGGAATCAATAACATGACCTGCACAGCAAGAGAATTCATACATGTCTAATAAAGCCTATATCCTTTTGTGTTTTCAAGAACCTAAGCAAAATGAAGAAATAGGCCTATGATGGTCAGTAGTAGCAGTGTCATAATACAATTTGAATTGTTGGTATTTTGTATGACTTTCCTAACGAAAGTGTTAACTGCCGTATATTTTCGATACTCCGGATACTTAATTAAATTTAATATTTGTTTAACTTGTTATTATCTTGTTTTTCCCAATTGGAAACTTCGTATGATTGTAATTGAGCTGAGCTTAGTTTGACCACTTTGTATTATATCACTTGTCAAAGATTTTCATGAAATTTATTGAAGAGTATGTCCATATTTTTATCTTAACAATATTGTTCATAACAAAAAAACATTATGTTGATAAAACTGACCAAGAATACCTCTCAATTTAAGAATTTCATTAATATTGGCATTTGTAAAATAAAACTGGGTAAAGAAGTGACCTACAAATTTTTTAATTACAAAACGTATTTAAGACTTATACGTTGGTAGAAATGCGCTTGAGAACATACTGTGTCAATAAAAGTTTCGGACCTTCACTTGCATATTACTATTAGGTGCGTATTATTAGGCTTAATTGGAACTTGGATTTCTTTGTTCTGTGTTTATGTGTGTGTTTATACATATGTGTGTGTTATACAGAGGTAATAGTCATTGTCTTGAATCAGTTACATGACCTGCACAGGGAGAGGATTTATACGCATATAATAAAACCGATATCCTTTAAGCATACTTGTCACCAAGAGAACACGAAAAAAAATAGGATTTTGATATTAAATTTGAATTGTTGGTATTATGTATATCCTTCCTGATGAAAGTATTAACTATCGAAGCTTTTCAGAGATACGGGTACATCGTTAAATTGTGTTTTGGTTTAACCTGGTATTATTTTTAGTTTCATCAAATGGAAACTTCGTATTGTTGTATTTTCGCTATACTTAATTTGACTTACTTGTGTACATTAAGTAGTGTGATGATTTCTTAGGCCTATTTACATTAAAAAGCTATCGAAATACAAATAAAATGTTATGTGACCATATGTCACAAAATTTCATTGCAATTATTAAATACTACCTATATTCCGATTTTTACCTTACCAGTATCTTGCACAGTAAAACACATGTTACAGCAAACATAAAACCGATAAAAATGCTTCTTCATTCATTATATTTCATTTATATTTACATTAGTAAAATAATGCTGTTTATGTAGTGACTTGTCTATTTTTAAATTATAAAGTAAATTAAAAATATATACGTCCGTAGAAATGCACTTAAAAATATACTCAATAAACGTTTCGGCCCTTCATTTCCCACACAAATATATCGAGGCGATTGCTTTCCGGTAATTTATTTTCATAGAAACATTTCATTTTACAATTATGTGCGTATTATTAGCCTAAATTGCTACTAGCAGTACTTCAGGCTTTCTTACACTATAGAAACCATTTCATTCTAATTTTATAGTCAGCCTCATTATGTTATAATAACGGGTGCCGGGGTGATCAAAAGATCAGACCTCTCGCCTCCCACGTAAAGATTCCGGATTTTTCACACCTGAGAAACGTGGCTGACGTTGCCAGTGGCTGGCGAGTTTTCTAGGGGAACTCCCACCTACTTGCTTCCTCTAATCCGCCGCTGCTCCACACCCATCTCACCACCATCTCATCCATTACTCGGGGCAGTCGGGCGACAGGCAAGTCTGCCCAACCTTCACCCAGACATTCTCACATACCCAATGTAACCCTGCCCGAAGGCGAGAACAGGTGACGGATTTTCCACGTCAAAGTTATTCTTTAACGTTTCGAACACAATTTTCGTGAAGGCTAGATTATTAGTAAAGTCAAAAAACGTAAAATTATTTTTTTTTATTTTAGTAAATCTTACTAAATTTTTAATAGGAAAGACATTACGACAAATTCGCCACAAAATGACACGGGTTCTTAAACAGAGAAGCAATGTAAAACAGTAACAGTCAGGGGAATAGTAATACAACTCCTGGAAACAAATCTCAGTATAAATGCGTTATTCACCCGTCAAACAGGGGCGGATCTACTGAGGGTGGGGCAGGGGGGATGACTGCTCCGGGCGTCGGGTTAGAGGGGACGCTGGTGGCGTCTAAAATTTTTACTTGGGAATGAAATGTAAATGAGCGTAAAAATATACAATATGTACCAATATTTAAAATTATACTGGTTTTGTATTTCTGTATTTTTATTAACGTTGAACGCCGTATAGTGTTACATATACAGTATTTGTAATTGCAATGCACACTTAAAACACGGCTAATGGCAACTACTAAGTATAGGTATCGCAACCTAGGAAATGTTTTGAGAGAGTGGCGCAACTGACATAAAATTGTATCTACTGCGCATCTACCCACCCCACATTTTCTCTCCCAGCCAGTAAGAGGGGAAATGACGGAGCCCTGAGTGTGCCACTAGCAGCTACAACCAATCAGCAGATGCGCACACCCTCACTGGTTAGGGGCAGGAGGAGGGGGAAACTTCTCCTCTGCGCGTCGCCAGGACCTTTCCTAGCTTGTGTGACCTATACAGGTTTCATGTATTTCTACTAAAATTTTATGCTGCTATTTAAGCAAGCGCAAAACAACGTATGCAATATACGCTTATTACAGTTGGGTTGATTGGACTGATGGAAATAGAAGTGGGAAAGGAAGGAGGGCGGGGGGGGGGGGATATCCTAGATCCGTCCCAGCCACCAAGGCAATCCGTGTTCCATTTCCGGCGAGGTCGATCCCCAGATTTTCAAATGTGGGAATCGTTCCATACAATACAGTCGGTTGGCGGGTTTTCTCTGGGATCTCCCGTTTCTCCCGTCCTTTCATTCAGGCTCTGCTCCGTACTCACCTCAATTCACGCCTCACCTGCGCTATAATAGACCTCGATGTTTAGCACTGATCAAAATCTCTCACCCAGATGCGCTATTATTTAACTAGAGCGGAAACAACAGCACGGCCTAAAAGAAACTGACTTGTTACTACAGTCTAACCCACATGCAAGCACTGCAACATATTTTGTGCAGCGTATTGCCTTATTTGGCAAGTCTCGTCTCAGATGGGCTCCTACCACTTCCTTAATAAAAAATTAGACTGTAGTTTTCTTAAGCCATCTACCTCTGTCGACATTCGGAAATATACTAAGACCATATATTTTAGCGGTAAAACAATATTTTGAGGCGCCCGGCAATCAGAAATAAAAAACTAAAACAAAAAAAATTGTATTGGTTGTCACATTGATGACAACTGATGAAGTTTCTGCTTTTCTGTTGATAACAGCTGACAAATCAAGGTAAAAAAATGGTTTCAGACAAAATAAAAGTTTACTGAAGGGATATGACAGGTACAAAAACATGAATAGTCACATAATGTAAGATTATCAATTAAGTGGATTATAACTTTCATTTTGATATGAATTTGGGCAACCACGAATGATTCTTAATATTAACATATGTAAAAGACAGCAATAGTTCAATAACTGATAGAAGACGGTAAAAAATAAAATTAACCGCTGATTATATAAATTGACGATGATTAATTTTAATGAATACAATATTATATCACATGGCACACGGACAATATTAAGAAATACTGTCATATTGTTTAGTCAGTGTAGCAAGACACAATATAGGTGTAATTGTAAGTACGGGTTATTTATTTTTTTCTTAAGGATGTCACATAAACGTCATAAAATGACATTTTATTTAACGTAAGTAGTAAAATAACTAATATTTTACTACCTATATTGGCAAACTTTCACTTTAAAAAATGCATAATTATTAGAACAAAATATAGGCGTGCAAACAATAATAAGAATTTTTTTACCCAATAACGGTTTTTGTGCGGGAGGGCGTTTTTTAAAATGAGGATTGTTTACGCATTTCCCACATCAGCAAATTGTGGATATAATATTATTCCTACACTTAGTCAAGAAGATTGAATTTATATAATGAAATACAATGACTGTTTTGCTCTTAATATAATTTTTTGTTAACGTACTAGTATTTTTAATATTAGTTTATTCAAATTTGTTTTGGTCTCCTTAATTTTGACACAATTGTGTGTTTTAAGTGTTCCGAAAACTTAAAACATAATTTGTGATTTTTGTCTTTTCATTTTTAAGGTACACTTCAAATATATTGTAAGAAAAAAAATACTATGCACTTTCCTACTCGTAATAATAATTAAATTTTATCACTTTGAAACACATATCGTATGACCAATACTGGTAACCCTTAAAAAAAATATTATGCAATCCATTCAACGAACGCACGTTTGATTATAGCTATTTACTATTTCTAAGAATGTTACAGTTCAACATGTTTAAAAACAACTAGGCGCTAGATATAATTGATGCTACTCAGGTACTTGCTAGGAAACGTTTAAGTAATTTAAATTATTAATTCACGTAATTTTTTAACAATGACAAGACTGCTCATTCTGTTTATGGAGACCATTTGTTACGTTATTTTAATACTATTTCTTTTTTATACTTCGTAACAAACAAACTGCGTTTAATGAAAAAAGCTGACTCTTTCTGCGTAAGAGCTCTTAATTTATTTAATGGAAAGATACGATTGATTCTCCCAGTCCTTAAAAATGCACATATGAACTCGATTGCTTTGTTGAGTCTGGCTTTCAGTACAACACAAAAACAATGTTATGGCAGGCTAATGAATCGACCTGTTAGAATCCCAGTGGAGTAATTTTACAAAGTGCTTGACCGTGGCTTACAAATGCTAGGAATAATGGATCACGTGAGGTCCAAAATTAGTTTCGTCGAGTAAGTCGTAGCACGCACATGTCTTTGAGAAGAATTGGCTGTGGAAACATGGTAAGCTTCGTACTATCTTAGCGAGAATGGAATTTAATTTAGAATTTTTTAAACATTGTAAGAAATGTTGTGACGAAGTTGAATTACTGTAGGTAACATTTCAGTAAATATATTGCAGAAACAAGCGTAGTAACACTTTCACGACTTCAGAAGCCACAGAGGAATTTTAGAGATGTTCACAAAATGAGGTGATATTGAAGTTACATTTATAACTTTTAGCCTACAATAGTTTAATTGAATCCGGTGGAAATTCGGTAATTTTTCTACATTATATACTTCAGAAATTTTATTAATGGTGATATAGCCTGGCTGGTTCTCTATACTAGGTCAACTTTAACTGTGTTATGGTTAACATGGGCATATATCTGGTTTTGTTCGTTGTAATAGTATTATCGGAACACCTCCAATGAACTTTCACCATTTACTAACAGTACTTAATAACCACATGGCGTGTTTTGACGCATGTTTATCAGTTGGAAATAAATTACGGGAAAGGAAATTTACAGCAATCATAAAAAAATTGTTGTCTTCTTAGAAAGAAGATCTCTGATGTAAAGTAGCTACAGAGACTCGGTGTTAAGAACATTTTTTATTCATTTGTTTGTTCATTTATTTGGACGTTTTGCGTGCCCTCGACAGCACAAGGCCTGGTAGAGGAACTCGGGAGAAGGAGGAAGAAGTCAGCCAGGATGTGTTTAAAAGGAACTATCCCAACATTCGCCTGGAGTGATATCAGTAAACCCTGCAAAACCGAAATCAGGATGGCCGGAGCCGGGGATCGAACCCGGATCCTCCCTAATACGAGGCGAGTGTTTTACCACTGCTCGACCTCGCTCGTTCGTATGTCTGTTATAAAATATGAAGTCACTGAGAAAGTGAGTTTAGGAAATAGAGATAACTATCTCTTGCCATCTTTCATTTTCCTGTTTATGCTCTTGTGTAGTTCCACTGTATTTAATAACGTCTTTGTTTACGAGAAGCAAATCTCATTTACCGTACCTGTTTTTGCTTTCCGGGTATTTGCATTTTGTCACAGGATACAAGATTACAATTGTTTTTGCTACACTTGCATATTTGGTTGATTTTGTTGCCACATGTGCTAGTTTTGAACAACATTCCAATATCCTGTATAATAATCTTGACGTATTTCGCATGTACACACAGTTATTTGTATGATAGGCCGCTCTGGCAGAGTGGCAAAAGACCACACGCCTTCCACAAAGGCGATCTGGGTTCAATTCCCGGTAGGGTCGGTTCCTTGATATTTGTATGTGGGAATCGTGGGAATCGTGCCAGACGATGCTGTTGGTCGGCAGGTTTTCTCGGGGATATCCAGTTTTCCCCTTCTCATCCATAATCACCTCATGTCGCCCCTCAGTAGCGCTAAAGACCTAGATGTTAAGAGTCCTATACAGCTGCCGCACGACGATTGTTGCAGCTTGTTAGGAGTTAGTTTTTCTCAGAGATACTACTAAACGTGCGATTGATATATTTATCTACGAAAAGAAAACACATTTAAAACTATGCTTCTCTATTTTTGGTTTTTAGATATCATGCTTTGAAACATTGTTTTGAGCCACCTCAAAATGGCTAAAAAAAAAAAAAGGGAATTTTCAGATTGCTGTAATCTAAAAAATACAAACCGTAATCGTAAAAGAAAATACAGAAGCATGCTTTGGACTTTACTTTACACTTTCCATAAATAAAATAATAGGGTCACCCTTTAAAGTACCATAGAAAAAGGCCAACGCCCGAAACACTGTACACCGTTTTCGCACTTAAAGTAGAAGCCGTTGTAGACGCGCGAGCCAGTCTAGCTCTTATCCTGCCTGTTTCCACATCTCAGACTCTGCGTCTAGCGTGCGCTGTATAGAGCTCTTAAGCGCTGATAACACTATCTCACCGACTCTATTATTTGTATGATTATTTATCACTAAATAAAGTAAACTTGTTTTTAATGGTTGTAAATCATAACAGTACTATGTTTCCTTAGGAACCTACCGGACCTTCAACTCAAGTGAATTTTCTCAACTCCATCCAGCCACTTCTTAAGGTGAATAGATGGTTGGGTCTTGAGACGTGTAATGTCGCTTTGGCTCAAGAAGGTGATAAAAAGGTATTGTCAATGACCCGTTCAAAGATGGCAACTGTTTATACAGGAATATTAGCATTAGTGATTCCAATAACTCTTATCGCCTCCTTTCTTGAGCTAAGTGGTTCTACAAATGAAGGATATACAAATGAAGCTTCTGATTTTATCGCATTTGGTTCCCTAGTGATCACAAGCATTGCTGGACTAGTAGGAATGAATCTGAACAACGGAAGACGACGCACAATCAAACAGTACTTAATTGAGGTTGACCAAGAACTTCAGATTGACCCACATGTTTTTTACAAGAAGTGGCAAACTCAATCACTGAAAGCCATAGAGACAATATTTGTCTCAGTTGTTGTAGCTTTCATTTGTGACATGTTTAGCTGCTTCTTTTGTGGTGTATTGAATTTTGTATTTGCGTCGCTTGTCTCTTTTTATTTCCTTATGTTTGTTGTTTTTACAATGACATTTAATTACACATTTTGGGTTCTAAACGTAAAAGAGAGAATAAACATTTTAAATTCCAAACTCTCCAATAACTATTCAGCAAGGGTTCAACCAAATAACTGTGTTATGTTACCTTTGCCAAGGGGAATACAAGTTTCATTCCTACAAAACGATTCTGCAAACATGCTCAATGACAGAACACGTGCTACAAATATGCTTACTACTAATTTTTGCAACATAGATTCATTAGCGCTAATATATGATAAAATTTGCGATATTGTTGAGCTCGTAAACAAAGTATATGGATTACAGACACTCTTTATTGTTCTACAATCTTTTGCATGTACCACGGTATGCTCTTTTAACTTTCTTCTAGTTAGAGTCACAGAATCTAGCGAAACTGCGGAGACGCTCAGTCTAGTCGGATCCGTCTTGGCGGCTGTTTATTCTACCGCTGTAGCTGCAGCACTTGTAGCATCGAGCAGTGCTACTATCAAGGAGGCAAGAGCAACCAAGTTTATTATACACAAGCTGTTGCTCACGGAAGTATTAGACACAGATACAATGATGAAACTCAGAGAGTTTAGCGACTACATCTCCAGTAGAGATTTTACACTCAGTTGTGCTGGTTTCTTCACTCTGGACTATCCACTACTAGCGTCTATGTCTGGATGTGTCGCATCTTACGTTATCATCATGGTTCAGTTTTACTTCTTAGAATTCCCAAAGGAAGTTGGTACTTCTCGTTCCACAAATTTGACAGGAAACTAATCAGTTCAGCATTATTCTAACAGTTGATGGTCAGTATGCACATGTAACGAACAAAAAAGATAACAGATTACCGCTGGTGTTAAATATTAACATGCCATTCATTTATTCATAATTCGATGTAATTTTCACTAAGTGAAATAAATTCAAATATTATAAGTGTGACTGTTACCCCGTAAGAGTCAAGTTAACCCTGTGAATAGAAAACCATTCTGCGTATTGAGTGAATTAACATTTAGCTGTTGATGGTCACAAAGTAAAACGTTCTAACATTTACTCTCTGTGGCTTCGGAGAAGTAAATTTCATACCACTAGCTTCCAATTTTTTCTCACGTGGGAAATATGACAGTTGTTGCCATCCGCCGATGGGTTTTTCTCGAGTCCCGTTCTTCGTATTCCTTAGTTGCGTGATTGTATAACCTCATTCCGCGTCATCATTCAGTCAACTTCTGACGTCTAAGTCTGAATGTCAGCCTACCTGTGTGAGATACTGTAACCTCTGGTCCATTCCGCACTCGACATTAATAACAGTCTCCGGGTTAGCAATTCATAAGTCAATGTAAATAATAGAGAAGCGATCTAATACTAACCTACAAACGTGTAAATGGACAGGCGGAAAGTACACGTAAAACGTCGTAAACGGCATCTTTGGATTAAAATATAAAACATGTACAAAAGCAAATGTTCGTAAACTTACGTCTGTCTATTTGTTTCGTCTTGTTTTTACGTTGTGAAATTAAGGCACTCATATATTGTTACACATAACTTCAGGGTACGATACCCTGCCCTCGGGTACACTCGCCATACGCTATTTATTTATTACTAAGTTTACTATGATTAAAAATTTCAATAATCACTTAACAATAATAATGTTTCGAAAGCATAATGTTTTCTTTTACAATCCATTCTAAGGAATTTTCATTTTGTATTGGTTTTGCAGCCTATATCATAAAAATAAATATGTTTATGTTAACTAAATATCGTAGCAAACAAGTTTTACGTTTGTACTACATAATTTCCCTGTTCTTAATTTAACTAAATAACACATTTCCTGAATAGGATTCATACAAATTAAGTTCTAAAGTATTGATGGAGAAAAAAATATAAATCAAATGTTATTCAATTACGTATATTTGCATTAACAATGTATGTATAGTTACTTTTTGTGCATGACAGATACTACAAAATATACATTACTATATGAATCTTTATGTTGTTGTTGAATATAAAATACATTTTTATCCGATTTTTAAACGTGTCAAAAGTTGTATATCTGATTTGACTTAGTATATTCATTGTGCATATTGCCTTCATTAAATTATAATTTTTGTTCACCCATGTAATTGCCCTACGTTTGTCATAACTTGCTGGAAGTAATAGTTTTTCAGATTTTAAACTTATAACTGAGTGTGGTTTTGCATTACCGTGACGAAGATTATGGTTTAGAAATTATTATAGTGTAAATACAGAATTTTAACCACAATGCTGACTTTGGGTACAGTAATGTGACATGAGATTTTTAAATGTTTGTGGCAATGGGAGTTTATAATTAGAATTTATTTGTTTGTGGACAAGTGCCATTGCTCATGTCACGCATTCAATCGACTGTATTCTATCTCTAGAATTCTTTGTTGTCTAATATAAAAATGTAAAAATGTAAAAAACTGATAGATTTTTCTTTGGGATTGCTTTTTTATAATTATTGTGTGTGTTTTATATTTGTTTTTCCTTGTTCGTGTTTGTACTAGGTCATTCAACACTGGTTTGATCAGCAAAACATGATAAATGGCGTCTGTCCACAAACCAATAAATTCTAAATGTATTGTGACTTATTAAATGTAAACTGGAGCACAAAAACGTTTTGCATAAGTTAATATTTGAATTAACTGTTGCTTGTAAACGTTTGATGGCACATACGATAATATGAGGAAAATTACGGTAATTTAGTGTTGAATTACTAATGTTTAGAATAGCATGCATTGATTTAAGTGATGAAGGGTCAGGACAAATATCGCGAATTCAGCGATTTGTATGTTAGAATCAACTATCATATGCATACTCCAGCACCGATCATTTGTCCCCCAGCTGCTACTCAGTGTAACAGCAGACAATGAAGTGATATACGGGGCTCAAGTATGCATGGTACAGTGAATTCTAGCCTGCAGGCAATTGAATTTCGCGAAATTTTCCTCTCTCTAGTGATTAGTCACAAATCTCACTGCTATGAGTGAGCGAGTAGCAAATTATATGTGCTTAGTACATGATCTTCACCTTAATTTGCAAATATATGTTGCTGCTACACGTTTGTGGAAAAAGTATAAAGTTGTATAAGCTGACGTGAACCAGTCGTCCACGTATCTTGCTCAGACCGTTTGTCCTGCTACAATTCGCCCACTACCCTGGCATCAGGTACACCAGATGCGGATATGCTAATTATCGGCCGCACCGCTAATTAGTATAGCTCCCGGGGCACCTCAGATGTTAGCTAGGGTGAGTGAAAGTGCGCGAATGTGATACAGACAGGCGGAAAT
>PNEQ01120949.1:0-18629 GCA_003012365.1 Medauroidea extradentata
AGAGTCAAGTTCCTCTGCTGCTTTGGAACCGATTCCCATGCATTCATGAACTCAAAATATTCCCGTAGCATGGTGTTGAGTACTCTATTTAAGAAAAGTGAGTCTGGCAATTTTACTTTATCTTCTTTCCATGTCTCGTCCTGGAGCTCGACCCATAGTTTTTCTAGTTTTGCAATTTGTTTTGCCACTGAATCGCAAGCGTCCTTTTCCCTTATACTGAAAAACTGGTTAAATAACCAATCTTGGCGTTGCTCCGTGCGTTGTTCATATACACTGTGCAGTTTATCCCACATTTCTTTTGCTGATGTACACATGTTTATTAATTGATGTACCTGGTTATTAAGAGCGCAAACAATTATGTGTTGAGCCATAAATTCTGCCTTCTTTACAGATGCCTCTTCATGTTTCTTCCCAACCTGAGTATCTGACGTGTTCGTTGCTTCTGTAGGTGGTAGTTGTCCTCCCTCTACGGCGTCCATACATCCATGAACTTGTAGCTGTATTATGACTTGGAATTTCCAGTCTGTCCAATTAGATTGACCCTCTAACTTGTCAATCATTACCCTGGATACATCCATTTTTGCTATGATAGTAAAAAGCACTTACAGACGAGAGGATAAAAAATTTGAATTATCATGTAACTCACAAATGGCATTTTATCCCGAGCATCTGCGACGCCATTTCTTGTAGGATATATTGCTAAGTACAAAAACGTGACTGCTATAATTTTTAGTTATGCGACGCCTAACGTTTTCTTCATCCCAATCTACACGCAACAATCTCTTGCGGGACCTGGGCCCGTAACCTGTTGTTAATTAAATGAGAAACATTAGTAACTCAGTCACCAATCATTTTAATCGTGAAAAGCATTTGTCACGTTACATGGCTACTACCAACGAGACATACAACACTCAATGTTTATATCGACTGTCACCAGATAGCAGAGTAGGTGATTCTTCTACTACAGTGTTTACAAAACAAAAGAAAACAGCAGTACATAACAAAACACGTACACAGACGGCACAAATATATCACTTGATTATAATAAAAACAAAACACACAACAACATCTTTGAGCAGTTATGCCCAAGAAGGCCAGAACGTCAAGAAGTCAATCTACTGTTGTACACATGGTTCCAGGAGAAGTTAAATGTGCTAGGATCAATGGATGTACGTGTGCAAATAGACATAGCAGATGTCAGGTTACCATGGTTGGTAGTGGAAGGCTGTATCTGTGTTAACTGTGTATCCCAATGCGGCAGCAAGCATAGCAACCCAATACCCTAATGAGTTTTCTAGTGCAGAGCTGGGCAGTTTGTGGGGCTGCCAGTAAGTATGGTGATTGAACCAGATGCAAGGCCTATATTTCGGAAGTGCATGTCAGTGCCTTTTGCACTACGTGAACTGTCAGTAAAAATGTTGGAAGAACAAGGTGTGTACCAGCCTGTAACATTTTCAAGGTGGGCCACCCCCATTGTCTCTGTCTTCAAGGCTGTACGTGGTGCCTACAAATGTTCAGTGAACTGTGTGTGTCGAATCAAGATTCATCCCCTGCCAATAACTAATAAAACTTTCTCCAACTCAGCAGGAGTAGAAAGATGAAAGTACTGCTGACTTACTGTAAACACAACAAATTGTTTGTACAATATGTAACACTTGCGGTTGAGCATTAAATGTGCTACAGCTGTTTTTCCAAAGATAAATGGTAACATAGCTACTGTTTTTATTCATCACAGTCCTCTGGCCCTCTGCTTTATAGGCATTTAAAATCTATGACAAACACTTAAAACCCACAAAAAATAAATGAAAATACAGCATTAATACCATTAACTATGAACAGTTATGCAGGGTAGGCAGTCCTGCAGTGTGCATGAACAACCAACCTTACAACGTGATTATCTCTATAAGATAGTAGAGAGGGTATCTGCTCGAAGGAAAACTTACGGTGCAGCATACCTTCCTCCAGCCAGCAACCTTCACAAAAATACTGTCTCATTATTCTGAAACCTCTAACTAAATATACGCTGAAATAACAAGAACAACAACAGAAATAATGATTTGGATAAACAACCATAAACATAAATATTTGTTAAGATTCTAAATATTAAATTTTAGTTAACAGTGTTTACGATACACTAGTTTACATTAACAAGAGACTTGAATGCTTTGCATTTACAAAAGTTACTATATTGATGGTAAAATTGTCTGTGAAATAATAGAAGTACCTAAAGAAATAAAAGATGATATGTTACAAATACATATGTGTCTTTTTTGCACTGTTATAAGCTCTGGCTTGTTTATACCATATAGGCCATCTGATTTTTCCTAGCTTTCACTTTCGGTTTACTTGAAGATGGGTCCTGCTATAAACTCCTGAAATGTTGCAACAAGTTTATATAAGGAAACCTTCTGTGTTCTATGTCGTCTTCATTGTTTTGCCCATTCTTACGTATGTGATGTCCTTGTTATCTAGTCTTGTATGTTATCTGGTCTTCATCCCAGTAATGGTGTGTGCTGTTTTAATTGAGTTGTCACGAGTTTTTCTGTTGTTGTTGTTGTTGGTATTATTAAGTTTGGTTTTCCAATATTTTATTAAAATTATTATTATTATTATCCTATTAAATTTTCTCATTGGATTTATTATAAATTTTTAATTATATGTATGTTCTCACTGTAGCTAAACTTAATTATTTTAGCCTGTTTAAAAAAAAAAAAAAAACAGGAAAATTGCAGAGCATCTTACGCTTAGATTGCAGTATGGAGTTATATAGGCAGTCAGTCTTGTCTTTTCATCGCATGGTAGCTGCCACAACCACTGTCCTTGTTTCGGCGTGCGCTGTTGCCAAAAATCCAAAAATGTTCATATTGTAACTTTGATTTGAAAATTTTTCCATATTGTACAGCATCGAAACATGCCTCAGATGATATATTTGTTGAATCATTAGCACCATTCTAAGGGGTTTAAAAAATTTGAAAACAAAAAACTTTGTATTTATACTTTTTTCATGCATTAATAATATATCACATCATAACTTAAGACTATGCCCAGTAGTTTTATAGAGATCATGAAAATATTTTTTTTAAAATCAAGAAATGTTCACATTGAAGAATCTATCATTGTTTTTTACAATTATACCCCAATTTGTACCTAATTTTTTTGGTTGCAATAACCCTCATAGTTTCTCAGATTTTTACTCCCAAAGTATCTCCAATTTTATTATGAAAATAAGCCAAAGGCAAGCTAAATAATTTTTTGTGTATTAACGGTGTATTGTTTTGCAAAAAGGGTATAGTCCATCTCATGTAAGAATTCCATTTTTTGACAGTCGTACTGGCATAATTTTATAGTTGTTTCCATGATATAAGCAGTGTTTTCCACTGCCATTAAGTGATATTTGAACAAACACACTCAGGTGGCTCTCAAACTGTGAAGTTTATAAAAAATTATAAGTATTTTCCTGTAGAGATTTGCACACATGTTAATCCTTTGAACTGTCAAAAAAAGGAATTCTTACGCGAGACAGACTATATGTAGAGTTGTGCATGATATAGGTGCTTGTAGTCTAAAATTTTTTATTGCATTTCATCAATAGAGTTTTGAGTTTTTTGCACCAATAGGAATAAAAATTACCTTTCATGACCTTATTAATTAATAACAAAATTGTATTCAGGGTTTTATGGTGCGTAACTTCATATATGTGGATGCAAACGAAAAAATCAGAAGTCTAAAAGTGTTCTTTGATAATTGTATAGAAATTTTTTCTAACCTTAATTGAGTTTCATTGCGGAATGAAACTTTAAAAAGTTGGTAAAAAAAAAGTTTATTTTTATTTAATTTTTTTCATTGAAGTTGGATGGTGTATGAAAGCGAAAAAGTTGTTCATAATGAGTTTAATTTATTTTTGAAAAGCAACACCATTGCAATAGCTTTAACAGTTCTGTAGTTTATAGTGTGGAATGTGATGTGTATTACGTATTTGTCACATACGTGCTATTAATGCAATTAAGGAAGCTTGCAAAGTAACCAGTAGTTCCAAATGAAGCAATTACACTCTTAGAAAGAAATAACAGCAACATGGTGTTGATTATTCGGAACACTGGTTGAGAATTCCTGGGTTGAGTCTGAGCTATCTGGTCATGCCGAGGTTCCTGCCATACTGGGCATGACAATTCTTATCTCTACAATGTTACCAACCTAATCTATGTTATACTACACCCACTCATTTCCAAGATAGTCTTTTTATGCACTACCAATTTAAACATTCAAAAAAAGTTCACTTTAGCACATAGTCTTGCAATTTTTCTGGCTGCTGTTTTGCTCTACTAGACACACAATGTCTTCGTGGCACAGTGGGGTCTGACTGGCGATAATGCTTTCCTGCTCCTCGAACCCCCTGAATGGTGAATGGACGTGCATCGTCTCTGTCCTCTGCACGAACTGTTGTACATTGTTCTGAGGCTGGTGTCTGCCTCTTGCTGTTGCTGAGGAATGAAACCCTTGAAGAGTGCTGTTGTGGCTCCAAGGGTGACGTACCTTGCTGGCTTACTCACTTAGGAATTCCTTGCAAGACAGCCAGCCTCTCCGTAGTCTGCTCTGTTTGACTTGAGTGAAGGTCACTTGTCCATCCCATTCCAGAGAATAGCTACAGCTTGTTGTGTGCATCTGTGGGGGATCTTGCAGCATTCTACTCTACATTCCGGTTCCCTAGGCTCCCAGCGCAACGGTTGGTCCACATGGCGCCTATGCTCATGACCTACATTATCCATTGCCATGTATATAAGTTGCCCCTGCTTTCCAGTGATTTTCCCAGATAACCATTTGGCCTTGCCACTATAGTTCCTGAACCACACTGACTCATTTACTTGAAAGCATCGCATCTTTCTGTCCGCTGGTGTTTAGGCAGATGGTGCATGCATCTCACTGGCAGATGGCCTGATCTGGTCCAACTTTGTCCTCAGTTGATGACCCATCAGTTGATCAGCTGGTGTTTCTTGGCTTCCTGCAACTGGCGTGATGCGCAGCGCAAACAGTACCCTGGCCAGCCTTGTCTACCAATCACCTCCTCCTAGCTTTTTTAGATTCACATTTACTGTCTGCACCGTTCGCTCTGCATGGCCTTTGCTCGAGGGGTGGAATAGGGATGCTTGAATTAACCTGATGCTGTTCCTCCTTGCAAAAGCTCTCATTTCTTTTGATACAAAGGCCAAACCGTTGTCAGAAACAATATATTTGGGTATGCCATGTACACTGAACATATCCTTCAACACTTGAATGACCACTGCTGACAATGCCGAAGGTGCCATTCTAACCTCTGACCATTTCGAATGAGCATCCACTGTAGTCAGGAATACCTTGCCGTGGGACAGCCCAAAAAAATCAATGTGGATTCTTCCCCATGGTAGAGTCTCTGGTTCCCAACTGACCCCCTGTGTTTTCGGTGGGTTTGCTTGAAGCTGCTGGCAATGATGGCAGTGACTAATGAACTTCTCTACAGTATGGTCCATTTTAGGCCATCACATGTGACTCTGTGCTATTGCCTTGGGCTTGACATCCCCATCGTGAGCTGCAAGAAACATTGTCACAACTCTTTCCGTAACTGAGCTGGTATGACCATTCGATTTCTCCATGGAACGCATCCCCTGTAGAAATACAGTTGTGTTCTCTGAAACCAGTAAGGGCGAAGTTCGTCTGATACAGTTAGGTTTTTGAGCCAACCCACTTCTGTGTTTTTCTTAACTATGTGCAACAAAGGGTCGGCATCAGTCGATGGATTTCACCTTCTCCAGCGTAGGGTGCAACCCAGCACTGACCACTCTGTATCCTAAAAATTTCACAGATAGAATCACAAAGGCACACTTTGATTCCTTTAACTGCAATCAAGCACCCTCAACACAGTTAAGAACCTGGTGCTCTCTTGAGCAGTGCTCTTCATCGTTAGACCCTGTGATGAGTATGTCATCTAGTAGCATGACAACGCCTTCAATCCCATCTAGTAGTGTTTCCCTCAAGCTCTGAAATACTGCTGTTGCATAATGGATCCCAAGTGGAAGCCTTCACTCCCATTGCATTAGTCCTTCAGACAAGTTTTTTCATTACGTATGCTGCTTGTAACATCGTGTAACTGAGGGAACATGAGTTATAATAAGAAAATTTTGCTATGTGTATGATATTTGCCAACCATGTGATGAAAGAAACAGCAGTCTGCTGAGGCAAAAAAGGAAAATAATAATTTCACTTTTGTTGGTTTATTACATAGGCCATGTTGTAGAAAGTTCCAGTTTAGACATACTTCTGTCCCTGCTCTTTAATTAAAATAAATTTTTTTATTGGGCTTTATGGCTCGTTAACAGCAATGTCTGTAGAGATAGTTACACACAACTATACACAAGGATAGGAATTGGGAAAGGAATTGGCCATGGTCTCTGTTAGGAACTTTCTCCAGCATTTGTCTGGAGCAATTTTGGGAAACTATGAAAAACCGAAATCAGGTTGTCTGAAGCCAAGAATCAAATCCAGGTCCTTCTTAATGTGAATCCAACATGTTACTTTTGCACTTTTATCATTAAATAATTTGGTAAGCTTAATTTGATTTTATTTGTTATCATCTGTTTTTACATGACAAGTGTTCAGATTTGTCAAACTAGGAATTGCTTTTAGTAACCAGCCAGTATATGTCACAAATACACAGCTAATGACTTTCTTGACTTGTAGAAAAGTTCAGTCTGTTTTGTAAATATGTGAATGTTTGCCTTAGTAGTATAAGTACAACACATCTACAGCTAGCACAAACAGACCCAGAAAAGGTATTCAAGTATCCTTGTTAAACTGAATTTTCTCATCATTAATGAAACCCAGTCCTTGGGAGAATGATGTATGTATAAGTAGAGTGTATATTGTTTTGTTCTTGTTATATCTTGTCATTTATTTGAATAATAACAACATTATTGACTTTTTCAAAACCTCTTTAATAAAGTACTACACGTAGCTATCATCAGACCTTTATACATAACAATTCTTATGTTCTTACTATATAATACATATATTTGGTACCAGTCCTGAATTTTTTATTTTTTAAACAGAAATATTGCATGACTCAAATAGTTCCAAGTTATGATTCTGTTGTAACAAAATATGTATTGTTCTTTTTGTTTGTTTTTTAAATTTTTTTATAGTAACTTTTATTGCAGTTAAGAATTTAAGAATTTTGTGATTTTACAGATAACTCGGGCAGCAAAGTAGATTCTGATGAT
Organism: Medauroidea extradentata; assembly: GCA_003012365.1. Lineage (NCBI taxonomy): Eukaryota > Metazoa > Arthropoda > Insecta > Phasmatodea > Phasmatidae > Medauroidea > Medauroidea extradentata. The sequence goes on from PNEQ01120949.1 coordinate 7,251, forward strand.
ATAGTTATTTTGGATTCTGCTGGTATTTCTGATTGGCTCTCAAAGACCTGGCACAGCAGTGATGTAGGCAGTTTTACATTTGGTATAGCAAGTGATAATAATGTCTGTGAGCATGTGTGCAGCAGTGATGTTGAGAAAGTTACCAAAATTGACGATTCATCAACAGCTTCATTGATAGTTGGAGCTTGCAGTCAACCAAGAGACTTCATCCACTCGAACATTGATTGTGAATGTGGTCAACTCTCTGCAGTGAGCAGTCTCCAGAAAAGTACGTATTCAAGAATATTTGATAAAAAACTCAAGTCTACTTTGAATGTCAGTGGAAGCAATTGTGAAGATGGTAAACTATTTCCAGCGACAAGTGTTCAGGAGTGTACAGATTCAAGAATATTTGATGGTAAAATCAAGTGCAACTTGAATGCCAGCAGAAGTGTTTGTGAAGATGGTAAACTTTCTTCAGATAGCAGTCTTCAGGAGTGTACAGATTTGAGATTACCTGATAATACTAAGTCTAACTTGAATACCAGTGAAAGCAACTGTGAAGGTGTTAAATTGTCTTTAGCGAGCAGCCTTCAGGAGTGTACAGATTCAAGAATATCTGATCATTCTAACTTGAATACCAGTGGAAGGAATTGTGAAGACGGTAAACTCTCTTCAGCAAACAGTCTCCAGAAGTTTACAGAGTCAAGGATATCTGATAGTTCTAAGTCTAACTTGAATACCAGTGAAAGCGATCATGAAAGTGTTAAATTCTCTTTAGCTAGCAGTCTTCAGGAGTGTACAGATTCAATAATATATGATAACCTTAAGTCTAAATTGAATACAGGTGGAAGGATTTGCGAAGATGGTAAACTCTCTTCAGCAAACAGTCTCCAGGAGAGTACAAATTTAGGGATATCTGATAATTCTAAGTCTAACTTGAATACCTCTGAAAGCAATTGTGAAGGTGGTAAACTCTCTTTAGCGAGCTATATTCAAGAGTGTACAGAGTCAAGAATATCTGATAATTCTAACATTAATACCAGTGAAAGCAATTGTGAAGATGGTAAACTCTCTTCAGCGATAAGTCTTCAGGAGTGTACAGATTTGAGGATATCTGATAATGCTAAGTCTAACTTGAATACCAGTGAAAGCAACTGTGAAGGTGTTAAATTGTCTTTACCGAGCAGCCTTCAGGAGTGTACAGATTCAAGAATATCTGATCATTCTAACTTGAATACCAGTGGAAGGAATTGTGAAGACTGTAAACTCTCTTCAGTAAACAGTCTCCAGAAGTTTACAGAGTCAAGGATATCTGATAGTTCTAAGTCTAACTTGAATACCAGTGAAAGCAATTGTGAAAGTGATAAACTCTCTTTAACGAGCAGTCTTCAAGAGTGTACGGAGTCAAAAATATCTGATATTCTTAATTTTAACTGGAATTCCAGTGGAACGAATTGTGGAGAGGATGAACTCTCTTCAGCGAACAGTCTCCAGGAGTGTACAGATTCAAGAATATTTGATAGTAAATTTAAGTCCAACCTGAATGATTGTATAATTGATTGTAAAGGTGGTAAACACTCTTCAGTGAGCAGTCTTCAGCAATGTAAAGATTCTGTAATATTTGATAATAAACGCAAGTCTAATATGAATGCCTGCAAAAGCAATGAATTTTCCCCAGTTTCATCCATCTCTTCCAAGACAAAATCCATGGTAGAAGACAATTTAAAAATCCGCAAGAAAGTAGACAGTATGTCGGCAAAGCCCACCTCGAAAGTAATGCTTCCAAACCACATTAAACTAGAGCAGAGGTTTGTATTTCCTTCAAAAGTGGGCCCAAGCAGTTTGGAATATTTGTGTCAATCTAAAATTAATAAGATTTTCTGCTGTGTTACAGTCAACACTAGCAAACACAAAATAATCCACATAGGACAGAGATTGGGGAAGAACTCTAACTTTAAGCTGTCACCAATAACACTTGCTGCAACAGAAACAGTGTCTAAAAATGTAAGCAAATCACTAAAAGTGATTGGTCCTTGGTCTTTTAAAAAATCAACTTCAGAAGACAGAATTTTTAGAGTTAATGAACCTGAGATTCTGCTCAAGGAGTCACAGCCAAGTACCTCGGGGTTAGTTGAGCCTCATGGATATGACAGTATTTCAAGGAGGGTGGTTCAGTCCACTACATCAATTTATAAAGTGCCTCAGACCCTAGGAATTAGTGATACAGTGCATGAATCCAAGTGTGAGCTCTTTGAGAACAAGCCAAGTAATTCAGGTTTGAGTTTACTTCACAATACTAGTGATGGTATGCCAAGGAAGGTGGTTCAGTCCACTAAGGCAGTTTATAGAGTGCCACAGACATCAGTAGGTAGTGACACAATACATGTACCTAAACTTGTGCTTAAAACCCTACCAAGTATTTCAGATTTAAATTTGTCTCACCACATAAGTGACAGTTTGTCAAGGATGGATGGTCATGTTCAGTCCACTGAGACAGTTCATGGTGTAACTCAGACTCCAGGACAAAATGACACAGTACCTTTGCCTAAGCTTGTGCTCTTTAAAGCACAGTCAAGTACTTCAGATTTTGGGTTGCCTCAGAAAATAAACAACAGGGTTTCAAGAAAGAGGGTTCATAGTCAGACCAGTGAGGGTGATCCTGGTGTGTCACAGATTCTACAAAAACGTGTAACATTCCATGATCCTAAGGTCCTGTCCTTTGAAACCCAGCCTAATAAATCAGGCCTAAATTTATCTCATATTAAAAATACCATGAAAACAAAGGAAGTTGTTCTTTGCCATCCTAGTGAGTCTCAAAAACATGGTGTCTGTGGGACTGATATTCTGAAAATACAGCCAACTACCTCAAGCTTTGTTTCAGATCCAAAGAAAGTGGTAAATGTTAAGGCTGTAAGTGGGATAACTTCTAGTGTAATAGGGACTGTAGGGAGAAGTATTGTGGCAGCTAGTGCTGATCAGTCTACTATAATGGAAAATCAGCCATCTACCTCGAGCTTTGTTTCAGTTCCAAGGAAAGTGATAAATGTAAAGGTTGTACGTGGGGTATCTCCTACTATGGTAGGAACTCCAGGACGAAGTACTGTGGCAGCTAATGCTGATCAGTCTAGTATGCTGAAAACACAGCCAACTACCTCAAGCTTTGTTTCAGTTCCAAGGAAAGTGGTAAGTTTTAAGGCTGTAAGTGGGATATCTCCTACTGTGGTAGGAACTCCAGGAAGAAGTACTGTGGCAGCTAGTGCTGATCAGTCTAGTATGATGGAAACACTGCCAAGTACCTCAAGCTTTGTTTCAGTTCCAAGGAAAGTGGTAAGTATTAAGGCTGTAAGTGGGATATCTCCTACTGTGGTAAGAACTCCAGGAAGAAGTAATGTGGCAGCTAGTGCTGATCAGTCTAGTGTGATGGAAAAACAGCCAAGTACCTCAACCTTTGTTTCAGTTCCAAGAAAAGTGGTAAATCTAAAGATTGTAAGTGGGGTATCTCCTACTGTGGTAGGAACTCCGGGAAAAAGTATTGTGGGAGCTAGTACTGATCAGTCTAATATGATGGAAACAGAGGCAACTACTTCAGGCTTCAAAACTGATGGCAAAAATTTTCCAAAAATGTTGAGAAAAAATATTTCCAATCTTCTCTGTAAGGCATCCACCACTGAGGAAAGAGGAGTTGATCATCAATCTGTTAGCCAAGCAACGACAGGCAAACAAAAGATTGTCTTTGGAAGATTTGTTAAAGTTGATCCAATCCCTGTTGATGTGCAGCCAAAGAGTACATGCTTCATTGTACCCAAGAAAGATGATATCAGCTCACCTGGTAATGTTCCTGTTGTACCATCTTCTAGTGAAACAGACATTGATGTGCTACAGCTCCACGGTCAAAGAATTGTAATGGTGGACAAGCCCATTATGATAAACATGCAGAAAACAAACATTGTACATTGTGAGAGACCTGCCCCTTACCATGTATCCAAAGTGTTGTTTGCTAATCCTGTTTTACATAAATAAAATGGAAATCTTTTGTTATCACGTGCACATCAGGACCAGGATGGGGCAGTGACTTGATGTTCCCCATAAACTGTTGTTGCCCAGTTAAGCTGAACAGCTAACTGCTTATGTTCATGCAGTGAAGTATGTTTCTTGAAAAATTGTGTATTTTTGTGTATTTTTTGGATGTCTATATTTTATGCTTTTATGTATTTTGTATTTTATTGACTTCTGTATTTTAATGTTTGTGTTATGAAGTTTAATAATGAGAATGCAAGCATTTCCCCTTTATAAATCCTATGTTCACCTCTTCAGAAGTTGTTAAATTTTTCAAGTGAGCAATTCAGATTCTGAGTAGTTATTGTGAACATGTTCTTTAGTAAAAATTTTATTTTATACGTAGTCATTATGTTTCTGTGTTTAGTCACTGGAGATACATTATCAGATTGGAATTTTATTATTATAGGTTGTATTGAAAAGTAAAGTGATGTTAACACTATTATTTAATCATGTAACTGTGATAGAGTTCAGTTTTCAGAGAAAGGTAAATATTAGCATTTTTGTAAAACAGAGTTGTAATGTTATTTTAACCATGATAGTTGCAGGATGTTATTCAAACTGATTCATTATTTAAAATTCTAAACATAAAGAGAAGAATTATAAACAGCATAGCTCCAGCGGCTCTCAAGATGTGTGCAAGTAGAGAAAGAGTGTTGAGAGTACATATTAGTTTGGTGTAACCCTGTTCTCGTGGCCTTGGATATTAAATAATTTAGCCATAACTGTCCAGGCAAGAGATTCTGAATTGATTACCACTTCACCATCCTAATGGTAAATGGTAGTACATAGTTTTGTATAATGGAATTCTTAGTCAGCATTGCATTTAGGTAAACACGAAAAGACCCCAAAATACATGTTATAATTTGATTAATTAATTGATTTTAAAATACCAATTTTTAATATGCAGATGTCAAATTACTATATTGAGCAATATTTTACAACTTAAACCTGCCACTAGTAATTATATCATAAATTAATTTAATTTCGAAGCCCCAATTAATAATTCAGTTGAGAATAAATAAAATTTTCAGTTTTGCAATTCATATGATTTGAAGGCCTTGCAGTGGCGGCCGGTGCCTCCAGTCAGCTCAATACAACACTAATCAATGCTTCAAAAAGTTTATATATACCCATACCGCAAGCCTAAAGTGGGGGGTCCGGAGGTTCCCCTCTCCCCCCCCCCCTTCCCCCTAGAAAAACTTAATTTTAAGGTGCAAAATGGTGCTATTTAACCCTTAATAGGGGGCGCTCAATATTGTGACATAAGTAGTCGCGCACGGTCATTCAGACCAGGTTTTTAAATATTGCCTAAAAGACATGTTTTTATTTTACATTGACATATTCTTAGTAACTGAATAGATAAAGTAACTGCGGAGTGTCTTTGTGGTATAATTCATTAAACTTTAATGCATGATTTCAGACCTACTAAAACACTTTAAACAGACCAATTTCAAGAAACAAATAACCATACATAAAAATCATAGCATTAAATAATGTAATGCCTGGTAAACTTACATACACTTACACCCAAAAATTTTTGATTAGAGTACCTATATTATATATAATTTTTATGACATTATTACTGATTAAAAATATCTTACAAGAAAAATAATATTGCAAAATACCAAACTTGTAAAATTGCATACATTTGCACAATATAACGAATGGTGATAAAATAATGACATGATTACAAAAAAAATATAGCAATAGAAAAATAAAATATTCTTAAATTTTATAAGAGCTACAGCAATTACTAAACATGCATATGTTTGCTCTAAAAAACATTAGGGGCTTACATTTACAAAGAATGTTACATTGTTATGTCACTGCTTACAAACGTGATACCTGTAGTTGCCAAATGTTATTTTTTCACAGATGATTTTATTACTCAGTGAAAGGTTCACTTACTCGCAAAATATAGTGCCTAATAGCGTCTGAAAGCTTACAAGTCCTCCTCATCATCTTGTGGAACTTGTTCTGTAGAGCAGCTGATGCATGTTGTTACAGTGTGCTCTCTGCAGATGTAGCTGGTGCACTTCACACAACGTGTGCCGGTCTTCCTGTTCTTCTTCCACGAGCAAAAACTGCACCGTCCAGGGACATTTTTCTCAACAGCCTTAGTTGGTTCAGATGTTCCTGCTAGTTCCCTAACTTTCATTTGCAGAGATAAAGGTAGACTTTTCACCATAGCACGTGCTTTCAAATGAGAAGCGCAGAGCTCATTTGACAGTATTTTCAGATATTCCCTGCGGTTCATGCTGATTTGTGTATTAGCATGGAATATGATGAAACTATTGATTCAAGCAATGTTCAGTAAAGTGAAAAAAATTGTTAGTGGCCAACGGCAGCTTCGTCTTGTAACAGAGTAAGTGGCTTTCATTTCGTCAACAGTGTCGACACCTCCTTTGGTAGCATAAAAAATGGGAAAATTTCGGGCTTGCATGCTTGACCTGTTGCTTCATCGATTATGTCGGAATGGTGCATGGTAGATGGGAGGAGTACGACTTCGTTCTTCTTTGGAATATAAGAAAGTAAAGTGCAGTCTTTACCAAAACCAAACATGTTGCTCGGACTCGGCCGTTGTTTAACTTGCAGAAATATTGGTGGTATCTCCCTCTTATTTTTACGGCCGCCCACAGATCGGACAAATTCAGGTGAGCTGCTCGAAGTACCCCTGCCAAATAAAGTAAACCGAAAAGAGCTAACATTTCATCTCTATTTGTGTCCAGAGCATCTCTTTCACGTTCATAGTTTTGGCGAAATCTTGCAATACAAATGTTGGTATATCTCACGTTTTCATCAATGACAGAATCTGGAATAAACTAACTCCAGCACTGAAGAGGTTTTTTTTGCATTCCTGGCTGCCCCTTTTACACCTGGCAAATGTGTAATAATGTTTTGTTTTCTCGCCCTAACATTTGTCCTCGGTTGATGTACATTTCACTTCGTAACATTATCTTTTCCCAAATAAAAAATACCCTGCTGGTCATCTTCAAAATCACTTTCACTGCCTGACTGCTCAGTGTCTGTCTGATGGTCACTTTTGAACAAACAATCTTCATTTTCAGAAGCATTTCCACAGACATCCTCTTGGTCACTTTCATTGAAAAGTTGCGTCAAAAGATTTCTAATTCTTTCTTGCTCTCTAGCACTTACTTTGTTACTACTCCAATTACTAAACATAGTCAGAAATTCACTAAATGTGTGAAGAATAAAAATCACTCACCATAATAAATTTTCTCTTTCATGGTCGCGCACGGTCTTATTTTCCGGGTTGCACAAAACGAACTGTGACGCTTAAAGTCGCACACGGTCATTGTGACCAGTTGTAACATTTATACCTGTGCTCTGGTTGAAAAATGGAGCAAGACTGATAAACAAAGCCAGCCTTGTAATCCTTGAACCCAGTGAGTCAGCTGCTGACGAGGGTGTCACGGGGGGGGGGGGGGAAGAATGTATAGTCTGGTATCAATAAAAGTTTATCTTACCTGGTCATTTTGACCATAGCGCGACCACTTAAGGGTTAAGGTGTTTCCGAATTAAAAATATTAATATATTGCTTTTAATAATTGTTATATTTTTATAGGTAAAATATGCTGCAAAAAAATTTCATTAAAAAAATGCAACTTATGGATCACAAAGCTATCATTAAATTACTTTCATAACTATTCTGCAGATATTTATTGGCAGAAAACTGCCCTTGAACGATAAAGACTGAAAACTATTATTGTTAAATCTCTTACAACTACATTTACACACTGCACAGTTTTTATAGCAGCTATGGTATTCAAACGTGATGGAAGGCACCAATGATGTGGGTATGGAGCAGTGACAGAATGCAAGCGTGGGGTATGCGAAATATCCCCGAGAAAAACCACAGACCCGCGCAACATCGTCCATCACTCCGGTAAAATTTCCACATGAGAAAATCAGGGGCGACCCCACCGGGATTCGAGAAGGATCGCCATGATGGAAAGCAAGCAACCTGATTGCTTAGTCGCGACCTTTACCCATCAATTTCCTTGTATGAATAAAATAATTTCCTTTCTCTGAATGCTTGACACCAGTGTAAATACACAGTAACCTACAGTGTACACTCACAGTTTCCTAAGCTAAATGTGTAATTAGAAACTGTCAGGAAAAATTTTAGTTTTAAAAATAAAAAATATCGGTTTTTAAGTATATTTTGTGTAGAATTAATTTTCTGATCAATTAAAAATTTTTTTAAATTTTTGTCACAAAAATATAAAATTAAATTAAATTAAATTCCTTAAATTTCTGCCATGATATAAAAATACTGTAATTTTGAAAATGTAAATATTTATTTTGTACATTAACTCAAATATGTATATGCTGTGTGATTAAATTGAAACGTCAGTAGTTTTATTATTTCTTGTACTAACGTACTGCAATATAACCTCAAACATAAATATTCAATGAGAAAATTTGCATAGTCTGTCCACGGTTAAATTAGGTTTTTTTTATATGACCTAGACATTTTCATTGCAGTTTAGAGAAACAATGATAAGTTGAATTTTTATGTAACAGTAAATATTTGTTAAATATTCTCTCTTAATAACAGCTTACCTTAAAATGATTTTAATTTAGAATTTGTTAAGTTTTAATCGGTCTAAAATTAGACCTCTAAATATTCCCGCCAGTTCAAAAGCACCACAAAACTGAATACAATCGATAATCTTTGATAAAACGTACTGGGTTTTTTTCTACCTGCTCATTATGGTTTTGTATCGATAAACAATAAGCAATATCAAGCTGAGTTGCTATGTTGACCATGTTAATATCTGCCAGATTAAGTACATTTGCGATATGTGTTTTGTTTTCAGAATTTCTTTAATATATTCTTTTAAGTGCCCTTTCGTACTCCACGAGGGCTCTCCACGGAACAATACACACGTGAAACAAAATAGTGCATTTCTTACCGGACACCCACAAATTCATGAACTTTCATCATAAATCTTCTTATTGAAGTATCATTAAATTTACCTTTCTTATTTTTGTAGCTTGTCGTAAAATTAAGTTCAGAAACTGGCCGATCTAAGTTCCTGATTTCAAGTTTTTCTGCGAATGATTTCCGTGTGAACGGCGAATCCAGCAGCGCACCCACTGAATTCATTACACAAGAAAAAAATTTTCACATGCCTAATTCACGTGAAACCCTTATAATACACGTAGTAAACAGAGTAGAAGTTGTCCGGAAACTCGTCACGGTCAAACCACCTAAAAATTTTCCACCCTGCTTGGTTCAGTTGTTTCCGGAGGATTTCGGCAGTTGCGGCAGATATCTTCGTTGCACAGATTTCAGGGACAGTTGCAGGAGGGGTGGGGATGTGACCCATGCTGTTTTCACCTGTTATGGCGTCACTTTCCCGTGGACTGCCTGGCACTGCACTGCACATCAACCCCTGCTGTGCATCTAGTCCCTAGAGCTTTAGCGCGGGTTAGCTGATAAGCAATAATACTTTCTCCTGGCAGATAAACAGTATTGCCGCACAGACTGGCGAGAATATGCTCAGTACAATTGCACCGTTGCACTACACAGCCGGCCGCCACTAAGGCCTTGGAATTGTACAGAAATAATTATTACTATTTAAGCACATTAATAACCTTTGAAATTCCACAGATATTTTTTTTTTATTCTTATCTGTTTCCAGCATAGTACTTCTACTTTGGAAGGACTGTATCATGAAAGCTACATAAGTTAGTTACATACAACTCTGTTAGGTAATATTTTTGTTAATCTATATAAAATGAAATATATTAAGTGTAAATAATGGCTCATCACTGTTGGCACTGTAAACACTGTTGCAGCAGATTATACTGTCTGATCTAATCTGTAAAGTCCTCCTACATTTGATGCACTTGTTAAACATTTACTAAAACATTGAAATCATTCTTATAATATACTTTACAACTTTGTTAGAGAGAACTGTTGTAATTTTCTTTAGTACCGTTTTTGGTACAGTGAAGACAAGTCAGGTATATTGAACAGTTTTTTCAGTCTTGTCACATAAATGGCTGTATCACCAGTTCGTCACTTTAAACTCTTGGTTACTTGCTACTGAAATTTCCATATTAGCCCTTGGTTTAGGTTTATGTAGCAAGGATTTGCAGTTATGTTTCCTGTTGCTGTAAGGTCGTAAGTACTGGTCGTCTACATTGCAGTCACCCCCAAAGTTGTGAGGAGAATGTGTATAATACATTCAGGATAAAGTGAGCACTAAAGATTTATCCTTTAAAAAAATCACCAGCCTTTACTGCGTATAAGTCAACTTTAACAATATCTGCCTTTCTCCTTTTTTGGTTGGCAGCAAATTGTCAAATATAGTTCTCTATATCCTATTTAAATACAACATTACTGAAGAATGAAATGAAGTTGCCCATCTGCATTTAATGTATTTTATAATTGTAACGTATTATCTTATTTAGCTACCTACTGACTGTATAGTTTGACTTTGAAACTGCCAATATAAAGTGATGTGTCTAGTTGATCATCTGGACACTTCTAGCCACCCTACATGCTGCAGAACTGTAGTTCAGAATTCCACCTAGGGATGGCCACCTGAGTTAGCTTCACTAAGAGAAAGCATAGTTTTTTAGACTGTTTGTCTATTGTGCAATTGACATGGTTTCTTATAACCCTCAGAAGTATTAGAAATGTCAGTTAAGGTTGCTGTCTACAGCAATTTTCACCATCGTATTTTTATTTTTATACCTGATTTTTTTTTTCTATTTTAGACATAAATTGTGACTAAATCTTAGGAAATATTTTTATCTCTCATGGTTTTTGCGTAATGACTTGTAAACATCAAAATTTGCATTTTACAGTTTTATGTACGCCACTAAAACCAACTGACATAACAAACAGAAAAAAATCAGTGTATAACAATGTTGTAGGCTACAACTTGATGTATATAAAAACAAAAAAATACTATATTTTTGTTTTTAATTAAAAGGGCTGTTTTTTAAAATTGAAATGAAAAATTTTAAAATTTTTGTAAAAGTACAAAATATGAAGACAACAAGAAGAAAAGGGAGAATGTCATAAAAAGTAAAATGTTCAGGAGAGACATTTTAAAGTTCAAAACACTTTCAGTCATATATATCATTTTAAATGACATATACAAATATTGCATTCTGACATTTAATGTGTTGTGTATACATTAGAGTAGTGACACATCATTTGTAAATTCACCGTAATATTAAAAAAAAAAAATGGTGGCATTGTTGCATAATATTGTACAACAAAAAGGGTGAATGTCATGAAATACATAATACAAACTAGAGAAATAATTTTCGTATAACATTACAAACTGTATT
>PNEQ01120950.1:0-23319 GCA_003012365.1 Medauroidea extradentata
TACTCTGCCAGGTTAGGTTCTAGGTTATGAGTCTGCACAGCATCTACCTTCCGCACTAAATCTAACATTATGCACGCTGTGAGCCCCAAGATAGGAGAACAGTTGTCGTTCTCAATAACATAAAACTCTAGTACCCTAACTCGTCCATTATAGGCACATTTCAGAAAACATTTACCAAGGAAAGGTATGTTGTCACCTATATAATTGACCAACCGGACATGTGAGCCCAATAAACGTTTATGGCTGATTTTAAGTCTTTCAAGCAGTTTCTTTGAAATTAGGTTAGTCTGAGCCCCTGTGTCTAACTTAAAGTTAATATAATGTGACTGCATCACCTTAACCTTAGCAGTCCATGCAGATTCCGTGCTGAGATCTGCGACAGAATAAACACACACATTTTTTTGCTCACCACTTTTTGGGCAAGAACCCTGCCCTTGAACTGATTTGACACACTTCACTTCAGCAATCACCATTTCTTCTTCTGACGAAGATGATGTCGATGAAGATGAAGACGGTGGTGAAGCTGACTTTGTTTTCACTTCCCTTACCTTCTTTGTGGATCGACACACCTTAGCAAAATGATTTATTCCGTTGCACTTCTTGCACATCACACCAAACGCTGGGCACGCCCGGCGTTCATGTTTCGATCCACATCGGTTGCATTGAAAACGCCACTGCTCCTTACTGTCTGGAGGATCAGTTCGTGGTGAATTGCTCCTCATCGGGAAAGATTTGGCCTGGAAATTCTTGTTCCGGGCACGAACTTCTTGTACCGCGATAGCTTCCTCATGAAATTTTTCCATGCGTTTATCCGTAATTTCCGCCGTGCGACCAAAATCAATTGCTTGCATTAGTGTCAGATCATGCTCTTTAAGCATGCGTTGTCGCAACGCATTATCGCGAACGCCACACACAATACGATCCTTTATTAGATCGTCTCTCATTTCACCGAATGCACAGGATTCAGACTTCTTCCTTAAGGCAGCCACTTATGAATCGAATGTTTGGCCCTCTTGCTGCACACATGTAAAAAAAACATGGCGTTCGTACGTAATGTTACGGCGCGGCAAAAAATATGCATCAAACTTGGCCAAAACAGTCTCGCGACTCTTTTTCACCAAACTGAATACTTTCGTAGATGTCATCCGCGTCATGTCCCGTGGAGTTTATTAACAGTGCTATCTGCCTGGATGCTGGAAGAGTTTCGCCGCCAACTGCTTCATGGTAGTACCGAAACTTTTTCTTCCATGTGAGCCAATTGTTGGCTACATCACCATCCCGCTTCAGTTTTTTAACTGGCTTTATTAACGCATCCATGGCAGGTTTACCGACTGCACCATGTATTGTAAATAAGATGCAATAGAATATAAGGTATTAACTTGTTTTATTATCACACACACTTTCCATGTTACATGCCTCGGCCATCGCCTACCACGCATACCAACAGCCGTCTTCTAACTTCCTTTCTCAGGTTAGCCTGTTGCCAACATTACTCTCCTGACACTATGTTATTAAGTATTCATTATCACTTTGTATGTATTTGTCTGGTAAAATTTTAATTTATTATATTATTGAATTTAGTTTTTGTATGTACTCCCACGTTTATGACAGTGTTTTTGTCATACAGTTCTGACATAGTTGTGGGTCCTTTAATTATTTGACTGAGCGAGGTAGCGCAACGGTGACATGTTGGGCTCGCATTCGGAAGGACCCAGGTTGGATCCCCAGCTCTGACCATCCTGATTTTGGTTTTCCGTGGTTTCCTGAAATCGCTCCAGGTGAATGCTGGGATGGTTTCGTAAAAAGGCCATGGTAGACTCCTCTCCCAGCTCCTGTCCTTGTACTAAGTTGTGTCTCACCTTCTCTAAAGACCTCGCTGTCAACGAGACGTAAGGTCCACTTACCTTACCATTAATTATTTGAGCTAAATATGGTATGTTAATAATTGAGAAGCTGTGTTTAATCCCTAGAAGTATACATAATATACGGAAGGAGCAAAAGTTTTATTATATGTGTTAGTTAAATTCTGTGTTAATTAAGAATGTTAGTTGTTATTTAATATTGGATGTTCTGTTATTTTACAGCAGCATTATGAAGCTTACTTGAAGAGAGTTTATCCTGAATGGAAGTTGAAAGATGAAATTCCAAACAGAAGGAATTCTACTCATGCAGACCAGTTCAGACAGTACTACACATCTCATCAATACCAGCCTTCTGAATCTGCTATGATAAAGCAACATTCTGTACCACAGGATGACATGATTAGACAGAATACCACAAGTCCATATAGTGTGGCTGGAGACAGGAACCCAGCTTTCAGACCTTCGTTCAATGTGACAGAGTGTACGAGAATACCATTTTCAAGCCCACTTAAAAACTTTCCAGTTGTGGGCAGAAATATTCTACCAAGTAAACATCTTGGGGCTATTGTCAGCGAGCAGGATTTCCCTATTAAAACAGAGTTCAGTTATCTTGCTGAAACAACTGGCTTGAGAAATGGACAGGCGGAAAGTAATGTAGAAAAGTTGTTAGGAACCATAGGCAGTGGTATTTTAAAGCATAGTGAGGACAGTAGATTAGGAAGCATTTTGGACTTGGAAATGGATCAGAATACTAGCCGGGACTTGTTAAACGTGTCCTTGTCAGATGATGGAGTGGTGCAGGATGAAGCATACCCTGGTGCAACAGTGAATTATGAACAAAATGTCAGGCTGCTTAATGATGCCTCATTTAAAACACCCCTGGCTGGAGAACGTGTATGTAGAAGTATTCTGGTTGAGCCCACAGGTTTGGAACAGTTTCATTTGAAGAGTAAAGATAGACAAGGTGGTAAGCAAATCCCAAATATTGGAAAGCCAAAAAATATCATATTTGCCAGCTCTTTGGAAGCAGATTCGAGGTACCCACGACCATTAGCAACAGCTGCATTAGAAACAAGTGAAATTAATTTTCTCTCCTCAAGGCAAGAAGAAGGGAAAGGTGATTTGACCTTGAATGTTGTCCCTGATCACGACAGGAATGATTTTTATGAGCCTTCAAATAAACTGAACTTTGATGTAAATCACAGCAGACAATATGGAATGATTCAAAAGGAAAAGTTTAATATTGCTGACGGAGACAGACTTGATGAGAAACACTCAGCTGTCACGTGTAAAGACTTGCAAACTGAAACCTCTCAGTTTCAGCTGCCACTGAATGGTTCTGCTGAGGACAGACATGTTGAATTGATGCCGTATATTCCAGAATTGGTGCAAAAGCAACCTCCTGATCAACCACCTGGTACAAGAAATATTTTGAATGAAAATAGTGAAAATTACCTTCAGCTCAGTGTGCCCAGAAACAGTGAGATTTCAAGTCAGCTTGCAGCAAATATGGATGCTAACAGCAAAATGGCTATAGAAGTGGTGGTCCCATTTGTGGGAATTAATGATCATGACAAAGAAAAAGAAGGTAGTTTGAGTACTAACATTTCAAATCAGTCAGATAGGGAACAAAAAAATTTATTTAATGACAAAAAGGAAAATGATAATGGTGTAAAGGAAGTGTTACCCTTATCAAGTAAAAAACATTCAAATAAAAATAATGAACAAGTAAATGATAATACTAGTGGCAATTTAGATAGTCAGCTAGAACTATCAAGTAGTAATGAATTGGGTAAGGCTGAGTCTGTTGTTGGAAGACAAATATTAGTTGATGAAAGTGATGACCACCAAACACCAAAGCAGACTTTGGATGTTAAAAGTCTTCCTGACAACTCTACGCATTTCACTCCCGACAAAACATTTAATGGGAGGCAACTTAGCATACAGCAAGAAAAAGAGGAGGCAGAAAAAGGCAAAAATGGTGATGGTAGCAAGGTTGTTTATGCAGGCCAATACAGTGAAAGTGAGAAGGGACAGTATCAACTAATTGGTGAAGAGAAACAATTTGAAGGAAATGCAGCTAGACAATACCAGACAGTTGGTAAAACTGGCCAGTACAATGTGGCTGAGGAAGAACTTCCCCAAAAAATTGAGGATAGTCAGGTTATAGTGAATGAAGACGGACAATACCATAAAGCTGACGAGGATGGGCAACATGGTGAGAATAAGGTAGAACAATATCCGTCAGTTAGTAAAACAGGAAAGTATTTAGTAGATGATAAAAGTCAGAATGAAAAACCAGGTACTGATGAAGAGTATATTGTTGATGCAGGACATTACCAAAAGACTGGTAAAGATGGACAATATATTGTTGATGAAGCAGAACAGTACCAAACCACGGGTGATGTAGACCAGTATGTTGTTGATGATACAGGGCAATACCAAGTGGGTGAGGATGGACAATATATTGTTGATGAGACAGGTCAGTATCAACCAATTGGTAAAGCAGGACAGTATGTTGCAGATGAGGCAGGGCAGTATCAAAAAGTTGGTGAGAATGAACAGTATATTGTGGATGAGGCTGGGCAGTACCAAAGAGTTGATGAGAATGGCCAGTACATTGTGGATGAAGCAGGAAAATATCAGACAGCAGACGAAACAGGGCAGTATTATATAGATGAGGCAGGGCAGTACCAAAAAGTTGGTGAGAATGGACAGTATATTGTGGACGAGGCAGGGCAATACCAGAGAGATGGTGAGAATGGGCAGTATATTATGGATGAATCAGGACGGTATCAAAGAGTTGGTGAGGATGGGCAATATATTGTGGATGAGCCAGGACAGTACCAACCAGTTGGTGAAAATGGACAATACATTATGGATGAGGAAGGGCAATATCAAAGAGTTGGTGAGGATGGGCAATATATTGTGGATGATGCAGGACAGTATCAACCAGTTGGTCAGGCAGGACAGTATATTGTGGATGAGAAAGGGCAGTACCAGAGAGTAGGTGAAGATGGACAGTATATTGTGGATGAGGCAGGACAGTACCAACCAGTTGGTGGAGCTGGACAATACATTATGGATGATAAAGGGCAGTATCAAAGAGTTGGTGAAGATGGACAGTATATTGTGGATGAGGCAGGACAGTACCAACCAGCAGGCGGAGCAGGACAGTACATTGTGGATGAGGAAGGGCAATACCAAAGAGTTGGTGAAGATGGACAATATGTTGTGGATGAGGCAGGGCAGTATCAAACAGTAGATGAATCAGGACAGTACATTGTTAATGAAGAAGGGCAGTACCAAAGAGTAGGTGAAGATGGACAGTATATTGTGGATGAGCTAGGACAATACCAACCAGCTGGTGAAGCAGGACAATACATTGTGAATGAGGAAGGGCAATACCAAAGAGTTGATGAAGATAGACAGTATATTGCTGATGAGGCAAGGCAGTTTCAAAGAGATTTTGAAGGGGATCAGCTTGCTGTACATAAGTCAGGTGAAAATAAAAATAGAGATGCAGAGAAGCAAAATATCTTAAATGAAGTGGGAAAGAATCAGAATATTGTTGAAGGTAAAGAATATAGTGCAGACACAGAAGAATTTTATCAGGACCGCTTAAATAATGGTAACTATACTACGGGTGAAGTTGGGAATCAAGAAATACTATATTCTGTAACAGATAGGGGACAAAAACAACAAGTGACTGGAGATGAGCGTGAACATGCTGTTGAACGTGACCAACACAGCATGAATAAGCAATACGTAACAGAAGACATTAAGAATGTTCGTTCTGTAGGTGGAGCAGAACATTTGGAACAAAACACCGGAAACAGAGAGAGAGTGCGTCAAGCAATGGACGCTACTGTTGATGGCACGAGTTCTACCGATATTGTAAATACTGTGAGTCCTGATAAGAAAAGCGTCCAATCTAAGGATCAACAGAAAAAGCTGGTCGATGACACTGATGGGATTGCTGCAGTTGGGAGCGGCCCTATAAGTGAAGAAGCCCAGAGACAACTTCAAGGCACAAATATACTGACTAATCAGAGTGAGTAAAACAAAGCCTTAATTTATATGAGAATTTTCCAGTGTTATGTGACCTGTCTGTTTGTAGTGTAGACTATATAGCAGAACATTAGTTTTCAGAAACTGTCTATTAGGTAAAATGCCATCATGTTTATCCACTGCAGTATTGTCAAGTACTTACCTTATATTCTGGTCAACTTAAGTACTGCTGTGCAGTAAAAATATTTCATAATTTAATTCTTGCAAAAAATGTATTTTAAAATTTGCAGACATTACCGCTGATGGTATTTTTGTCCAATTAAAAAAAAAAGTAACATGTATTTTTTAATTTATTTTGCATAGTAAGACATTAGAGTCAAAATTTTACTGGTTTTGGAACAGGGCTATAATTACTAACCCTCTTACATAAATGACATAATTCACAGTGAATTTAGATGTAATTTGTTACATACTGAATATATTCGCAAAGGTAAAATGTAAAAATTATTTTTTTATCTGTACTACTTTGCTTAAGATACATTTTGAAAATGGTCAGGTTACTGATTTTTAATACTGACTTTTGAATTAAAGCTTTCATTTGAAATTAGATTTTGTCGAACTAAAGATAGATTGTATGGTATTGTATTTTAACTGCCGTAATCACTGATGAATGCGAGAGGTAGCTCGCACCAGGAAATTTAGACCAGGGTTCACTACCATCACAACAGTCAGTACATTCCTTGTGTGGTTTGGTCGGCTATGTGGGTGGGACAATGTCAGGGTAGTTTACATCAACAGGTGGCCATTCACGATATATGATTTAGAAATTTTGGAGGTTCGGTGTCTGCCTGGCAGATTTTTATGCATGTTGTTTTCCCACTTCCAAATGCTGTGATAACACGGTCAGATCAGCGTGCAGGGCATAACAGCTGGTCGTGCGCAAATGGTACTACTACGTTGGAGACAGCTTAGAGAGGCAGAGAGAGAGATAGTGCGCAAGACAGTAAAATAGAAATGTTCTGGTGGACGAGTCCATTTGAGGGTACCTGGAAGGGAGGTCTTTAGTCTGCTTGGGGAGCAATAAGTATGTCTCTGCAGGAGAACGGACATGGCCTGGTGGAGGCAAACAGCCGAGGAGTCAGGATGTGGGCTGTAGAGCAAAGTCTGCAAAAAACATGACAGCTAAGTAGGCTACTTCTTTTATTTTCCAGATTTGTTCAAGAGGAAAAATAGCCTGATTTCATAACCTTAAGATCCAGTACAAGTACTATTGTTGAAAGGGCATGGGCTGGTTGAGAGAGAGAGAAAGAGAGAGTTCTTTGGTAGTCTAGTAAGAGTGTTAGAGACACACTGGAGGAGTGACTTGATAGAATGTGCTTTAATTCTCGCTGAACTTTACCATTTTGTTCTCTACCAAGGGTTTTCAGTCTGCTCCACTTCTGTGTTGGATGTTAGACAAGCGAAGAGTGCTGGTTTGCTAGAATAGTCTTCAATAGATGTTTCCTGGTTGTTATTGTGCCGTAAGTGGGTGTGGTACATAATTCAACGCTAAAAGCATTAATCTATAACTGTAGGTTTCTTGAAGCCAATTTGTGAAATTTAAACAATAGCGATCCTAGACAATAGTTTTAGCCAACATTTTGAACAAAATTGTTCCCAGTGTTACGAACTTCTGAGACACAATCTCTGACGCCAGAACCTCTTGCATTTAACTGCAGTGCAAGAGATCACGCGTAACGAATGAGTAATTCTGGATGAACATCTACTCATAAAGTTGGCAAATGCTATTATTTAGGATTGTCATTGAGTATTTTTATCCGTATTGGCTTCGAAAGAAGCGTACAAAGCAATTGATGATTTCAGCCTTTATTTATCTACCACGCGCTCTTAAGATGTTTGTAACTGGTGGGAGGTTTTTCTTGTGTTTCTGTTGGCCAGATGCCAACCACACCTATGAAGACAGGTTTACTCTTGTGTATTATACATGTTGCCAGCAAAACTGTGTAAAAGCTTTTATAAATGTTGGTATCATGTTGACAATATATAGTAGGTCCCTGTCAGTGAGTGTTTAACATCGAAGAAATATTGGAAACATGTTGGCAACATTGTTTATTCATGTGCAAAATTGTTGTCAACAAATTTATTAGCAAATGTGCTAAATTGTTTACCTGAGATGGGGTTGTGGGTTTATATTGCATGTATAATTTATAGGCTTACTGCTGATTTGTCAATATGATATGCAGCTGAGAAAGTGGTATTATTTTACTAAAAATTATATAAAGAAGCAGGTTTTATAAGATTTAAAACGTGGGAATGGTATTCAGTGCTGAGCCTGAGATAGCGTTCCGTTCCGAACCCATTTCATCCATGCTTAAATTATAAAATAGTAGATATTTAACTGTGTAGTTTAAACATGAATTAAAAGGGAACTCTTAAACCTATACGGTAGCAAAACACCTAAAGATTTTCGCTCAAAACGACACACATTTAAATGTCTCCATTCCCTATCAAACATGTTCTTCACACAAAGAAATCCGAATAATGAAATTCATCATTGTGTGAGTGTGCTTCATTAAGTAATGTATTTATTTTGTTTAGCTTTTAGTGGTTTTTGTCACAAGCACTAAGTCGTAATTCATTGATAGCTTTAATTTACTGTTATACTCCTTGGACTTCCAATTACCCTCCCGTGCCCACACTCCTATCACACTCGTACACCACCACACCTTCTCCCTCTTAAGTACACCTGTGGAGAAAACCAACCACCTTATAGACTAGATTTTCGTTCATTGCAAACATATGTTTTTGTTTATTTTGATTTTTTAAAATGGAAATGTAGATAATACAATATATACTGCAACAACTTTGCTGTCCTGGGCGCAACCAGGTTTGTTTGAGGTGGAGGGATTTGATAATCAAATAAATAAGATTAAAGTTGGTAATTTATTACAATCTCTATAAACACTCTACATTAAGTAGGCCTATACAATACTCGCGATTCACTCTTT
The DNA here is from genome assembly GCA_003012365.1 of Medauroidea extradentata. Classification (NCBI taxonomy): domain Eukaryota; kingdom Metazoa; phylum Arthropoda; class Insecta; order Phasmatodea; family Phasmatidae; genus Medauroidea; species Medauroidea extradentata. The sequence goes on from PNEQ01120950.1 coordinate 8,882, forward strand.
TCAAATAAACACAGATATAATTTACAGGTACTCTCCCTAAAAAGCCTAATCTACTACTCTTGCGTATAATTAATAATGTATCTCTCTCTCTCGCAAATCAGTTCTCCGACCATGTTAGTTTCTATCTAGAAATGCCTCACAATGCTCAGCTGCAATTCAACATGTTTGTCCACTCTCACACTTACACTACTCGAAGAGTGTCGCCGTCGTCCACACCTCCATAGTCTCTCCTTCATCTGCTGATCCCACCTCGTTCCTCGCTGCCAAGTCTGTTGCGAACATCCACCAGCTAAACGCCGCAATCACTCCCTCTATGCTTGCAGTGGGTTGATATTTCTATTCGCCCGTGCCGCCGCCCAAAATATTCTTAGAGCTCGCAGACCATGCTGGTTGAGGTAAGCTGAATGTTGCAGTTATGCCTGAGCTAATTGCTTGTCCCAGATGACTGACAGGTGTCCGACCATTCAGAAGGCTGGCGATGTCAACCAGGCCTAAGTGGCCTGTGTCTCCAGGGGCGGGATGGTAGGGAGGAGGAGGAGCGCAGTCTGCCGCCTCGCCGCGGGACTGGAGATAGCGAGCAGGGGGAGGGAAGGAGGAAGGGTGCAGTCCGCCGTCTCGTCGCCGGGGCTGTAGGTAGCGAGCAGGGGACGGGAAGGTGGCGGAGCTCATCAGGTTGCTCAGCATTATTAGTCTAGAAAAGATACAAGAAAATGGGGTCGTTTTATGACAAATTGCAAGAAAAGGTTTTTTTTACGTCAAAATTTGCAGAAAAATTAGTAGTATAACATATCCAAAATCCACCTTCCAGTTTTTCTTTTTTCCGGAATTTGTCCCGGAAATATGCGGAAGAAATTAATAAGTCGAAAACGGTGCATCTCACGACAAAATATGTAGCGATAAAAATTTAAGAGCACAAAATTTACCAAACATATCCAAAATTCATGAAAATCCATTTGTAACTTCTACATTTTATGGGATTTGTCATCGGGAAAAATATTAAGTCGAAAACAGTGCATTTTACAGCAAAATATTTAAGATCAAAATGTAAAGTGCCTAACTTTTCTCGTAATATATTCTAATTTCGTATTAACTCACATAAATTTTGTTTCGAAAAAAATAGAAACTGCACATCGTATGCCAAACAGAAACTGCACATCGTATGCCAAAAACTATGGAGAACAAAATTAAAAAATAAACACACAAAATGTCTTATATTACATTAAAAATTTACTTCTTTCCGCTTAAGTGAATTGAATTTTTCATTATACGGGGTATGTCAAGTGGAACAAGATTTAAAAATATATATTTTTTTTTTTTTGGTAAATTTCGTACTCTTTAATTTTTGTCTGTACACATTTTGTCGTGAGATGCACCGTTTTCGACTTATTAATTTTTTCCGCATATTTCCGGGACAAATTCCGGAAAAAAAGTAAAAACCGGTAGGGGGACTTCGGTGGATTTTGAATATGTTATTCTGTGAATTTTTCTGCGAATTTTGATGTGAAATAATCTTTTTTTGCAATTTGTCAATGTTTTTTTGGTACCTTTCCTGGACTAAATGCCTTCAAGAGCACTGACTCATTGTAATACTTTTAAAAAATGCAGACTGAAACACTAATAAAGTGTTTTGGAAAATTACGTAGTATGACACCCCATAAACAAAAGCAACCATCTTTTTGTGAAATAAAAATCTCACTTGACTTCACTATAATGAAGACTTTGATGACTTTGAACTTCTTAGGAACATTTCCTGCTGTTGCAAGAAGCATATTATGCTGTCCTTTCTCAGCATACTGTATGTAAGTTCCGAATACAATGTTAGTTTGTCATGATGATAATTTTTAAGAATATTCCCAATATTTCTATCAATATTTATACATTTATTTCAACGCATACTGCACCATTACAAATGTTCTTTACTAAAAAAAAATCTTGGTGGCTTGCCTAATTTCAGTGCACAGTTCTTAAAGGGGGAAGTTGTCATTAATTGCAGCACATAAATTGTTTAAAAGTTCAAGCTACATTAGGCCTATGCAAGAGAAAAACAAATTTAAGTTCGTAGAGAAACTGTCATGAAAATTGTTAGACTTACCAAATGTCTCCTCCCCACATTTTTTTCCCAGTCATTTCTTGCGCTGAACTCCCACCAAGGTGGTCTGAGTTAAATTCCCGGCAGGGTCGGTCCCTGGATTTTTACATTTGGGAATCGTGCTGGACGATGCTGCTGGTTGGCAGATTTTCTCAGGATCTTCAGTTTCCCCCACCCCTTCATTCCGGCCCTGCTCCATACTTACATTATGTCACTCCTCACCAGCGCTAAGACCTAGATGTTAAGTGCTGACCTAAATCTCTTTACTTTTTGCACCGAAAGTGCTTACACAACCGCACCAATAATTTCCTCTGCAATTGCAACTACTTTACCTGTTTGTAAAACAGTAAGAGATGCTGCTGAAAGAGGCAGTTAAAAACAAACTACAGATAGTTATTTTCCTATGATTTTTGTTGTAAACATATCTTAATGCACTGTAGCTTGATTCAGGTTAACATGCCATATCTGCAGCCTTAGATATATATACTTTTATTAATATTACTTTATCAGTAAATGGTGTATGTGCAACTACTAATATTTGTTAAATGCTTATACAGAGTGATTTAAATAGAACTAACACATTTATTTAGTTGGCTAGGAATTCGAGCAGCAGTCCCGTTTGTAGCGTCAAAGAAAGCTGGACAGTTGGGAGTTTTGATACTTTGTAATGTGGTATCTTAAATGTTCCTTTGTTTATTGAAGACAGTAGTTTGCCATTGTTTTCTAGTTGCTATGAAATTGCAGTGTACAGGATGTTTATGAATGCAGTCCAGGGTTCTACAAGTTGTTTTTGGTATTGAGCAAATCCAATATTACTGAAACAATAATATGAGAACAGAGGTCATTCCTTCAAATTTCTGCTGTGTTCAGTACACATCAATGTGTGTCCTATTTGAAGCCCTGAAGATGTTGAAACACTATTAAATCGTCTTTCATATTTGTACCAGCATGTCAGGTGGTATGGCTTCGACTGCTGCGATAATGTGTTGACACAGGAGTCGAACATCACTTATCTTCTCTGTGTACACCATGTTCTTAACATGTCCTTAGGAAATAATAATTTAAGGGGGTAGTATTGTGGACTGCGTTAGCCAGATGATTGCTGTAATAGGGTTGTGCTGGTGTTAGCCCAGCTTCGGTAATCTGCATATGGATTTTGTTTACATCTGTTCTGTGTGTGGTGCGGGCGTGCGTGGAGCAAATCATGAACTGTCTCCGTCTGGCTTCGGACTTCCGTTCGGCGATCTACGGGCTCTCTCGGCGATGCTCGGGTTCCCCTCCCTCTGGCCGCCTCTTCCCCACCTACCCCTTCCTTCCTGCTGAGGTTCGCGGCCTCGGCCGGAGCAGACACTCTTCTTCTGGCAGTGCTTCGCTTCTGATCACCCTACTCGACAATATGGGACTCACTCGTCGTGCCGTCGAGCGGTGTTGCTTGTTGCGGTAAGAGTAAGACGTTGCTTTTTCTAGTTTTGTTACAGCCTAAGGTTTCCGGCATTTTGGTATGTCATGCGTATTTTCCCTTGTGACGTTTAATATCTCTCTAACTTTAAATTGTATTCTAGTTTGCACAGCCGGCGGCATGCCGAGTGAGTTACGATTCTTCGGGTTCTTTTTGACCGCGCCTCTGTTAGTCAAATTAAGGGACATAAGTTTTGACGCTTGATAATTGTGCCATGCTAGGTTGTATTGTGTAATTTGTTTAATGATTGCAATATACAAATATTTTTGTTAACATATTTGTGGATTTTATTTCTGTAGAGTTACGTTATGATCTCAGGAATATCCCATTTGTTTCTTGTGTTGCTATAACGCAGCACAGGGTGGCACTCTATTTTGTTGGAAAAAACGAAACCCGTTACCTTCCCAATTTCGCACAATTTCATAAACACAAAGAGTTCTAGCGTGCCATAGTAAGTATTAACAGTAATCATCTTTTCTGCAAATATAAACTGTCCCACGACACTGTCATACATCAAACTGCACCAAACGTTAACCTTTAACGAGTCGTGCTGATGTTCAATAACTTCATGTGGTAGTTCCTCCCCCCCAAATGTGGCAATTATGACGATTCACAGTCGTACTCAAATGAAATGTTGCTTTGTCAGTAAAGTGTACATGTTTCATAAAGTCCTCATCTTTTGTTCAGTATGGAGACAGGAAACGCGACTCTTGCTTGTTTGTCCATAGGTTTCACTTCATGCAATAGTTGTAACTTGTAGGTGTTCCAGTAAAGCTTTTTACATACCACATTTGCACAGTCTTCTTCGATATCCCTAATTGCAAGCTATGCCGTGACAGTGACGCTTTTGGTCTACACATACAGGATGCTCAAATTATTTCCATTTTTTACGTCTGCCATATGCAGCCTCCTGGGTACTGCCCTTTTAACACACTGCCTGTTTACTTAAACTGCTTTAACCACTTGTGAAGAGCCTTGTCCATAGGTGCGTTTAGTCATCTCCGTACTTCGATAATTGTGTTGCACTGTTACTACTGGTTTAGTTTCAGTCAACCAAATCGTGCACTGTGGCATCTGCTGAGGCATAGCCATTGTACCTTCCATCACTCAATTGAAGCGTGACCTTTAGGAAAGTTAGGTCACACAAGCATGCCAAAAATTCTGATGCACACATTCCACTACAACAAGACTTGAAACTGTTCCATGTTTGCTCCTTATGACATAAGTTTTCTATCTCACTTACTACATTTACTATCACCATTTCATACCCTGGAGTTATTTTATAAACATCCTGTATTTTATAATAGCTCTTACTTATGAAGCAATACTAGAGTTCAAAATTAACTGCGGCTACGCAAAGTGCTTACTGAAGGGAACTTGCGAAAGGAACACAATACTGGCACTGGTACATAAATTGGAAACTGCTAGATCACTGGTAAGTGAAAGAGGTAAACATTGTCTGTCTCGTCTACTCACGGTTGTAGTGGTTGTCTGGGTTCAACTGTAACAGTCACCCCAGAAGACAACAATGTGTTTGTCGCAGGAGGCGGAACTATTATTCCATGTGTCTTGAGAGCTGCAAAAGGCACAGAATGCTATGATTATTAATGAGATGCTGGAAACAAATGAGGATAAAATACAGAATTGCAGTTTTTTTCAGGTGTTTGTTGTGCAAAATCCAGGAATATTTTCTGTAGCATGGTTTATGCTTAAACTTGGCTTCGTTTCTATGTGAACTCTCACTTTTGGGCCTCTGAAAATCCACATCATACATAAAGTGCCTATGCACCCAGGTGTAATTGGTTGTTGCGGTGCAATCTCCACAGGCCAGCCAGTTTTTTTACCAGACTGTTTGTAGTGCACCAACTGTTTTTAATGAAGTTTGTTGAGTAACTTGGTTGTGTTAAGCCAGCAAGACAGACTCAGACTTTAATCTGAGTTAATTTTGCAAATGTCAGAAATTCAATCAGTACAGTTAGTTAACAAAGCTAATTTTTCATAAATGAAACTGAAACAAGAATTAAGATGAATAATACATAAATCCAAAATGACGACACGACTTCCCCTGTTAAGACTACTTACAATGCTTTATTAATGACATATCTCATGCTGTGACACACTTAATTTACAAGAACTGTTGAAACAGTGGTTCGGATGAGACGAGTCTAATTCTTAATGTCTCGTACTTCTGCATCATACAAAGTGAATTTTTTTAAATTTAGAGTAATTAACTAGGGTCATCTTGTTAGATATGAAATTCATAAAACTTTGTCAATTACAAGAAAAAACATTTGTTTTGCAGATAGTGAACAGCACACTGGTCAAATAGGACTCACAACAAGAGACTTGCCTAAGGATGGCATCAGAGAATATGCCCCAGTGGAGACTGCTCAGTCAGGCAGGTAAGTTTGTCGCACTGCGACTCTGGTAGTAACTATTTATAGCGCTATCCTCTAAACATTAGTGTTGCCATTTGTAAAGAGCTAACTCCCCGTCCTTGGTTTCTCATTAATCTTTATTTCAACGATCCCAATTAATAACTATTCCGCCATATATCAGCCATACTCTTCCACATACCCATAAGCCTCCTTGACAGACTGTGCAACCTTACAACCTAACTTCCCTACATGCACCAGAGAATGTGCACCAGTGGAGACTGCTCAGTCAGGCAGGTAAGTTTGTCACACTGTGACTCTGGTAGTAACTATTTGTAACGTTATCCCCTAAACATTAGTGTTGCCATTGTTTGAAACTTACACCTATGTATACGTATTCATTGATTGAAAACTTTAACTGCAGTGTATTGAATTATATAATTTTCATAATGCCTTAGTGAATTTCTTTTTGCCTTGGGGTACAGAAGTCTATCCATGTTATTGAAAATTCTAAAGCATCTTTTTTCACCAGGTAAATGCAAAACTTATGAAAGATAATGATCTGAAAACTAAATTTAGTTCAAAAATTTCTTATGCAAGGTGGATCTCTTATGACTGTAGAATGTAGAATATATCCTATATATTTTGGGGCAAAGCGTGCAAGTTGTGTGGAACTAAGAATTTTTGTTTATTCGACACTGATCATGTGATATTTTTAAACTGTTCTTGCAATGAGAGCAAGTTACTTCTTTAGTTTGTAACTGGTTGTATGACCAACTTTATATTGACCATAGGAAGAGAAGTAAATCATAGTTTCAACTATGTAACTAGTCATAAAGCAGTTATAAACACATTTTTAATATATACTTGACTCTGATAAGTAGAAAATACATACTTATTCAGAAAATACTGTTACAAACTATTATTTATGTAATTTTTGCATTTACTGTATTTTGTTGAAACATAATGGCTACGGAATATCATCAGAAGCTGTGTGCACACGGTACAATTTTTCTTACAAGTTCGTGTACTGGATTCGTTACTAGTTTCTTTTTACAAGCCGATGTACTAGGTACTATACAAGTTTTCGCTGCACACGATACTGGCTACCTAAATATTTGTGTTCAGAGCAAATTCAAAATAAGCTTCGTTACGAAAGTAATTACTGTGGTAGTTAGTACTTTTCACCATGTACAAACAAGTCTCTTCTCTAAAGCAGTTATTAACACTCATAACTGCTCTTTCATCCAATTCATTCCCTCCATATTTGTTTATCAATACTTGCGCGCGCCAGAAGTTCTAGTGTTGTTGTTTTGATGAATTCTGATTGGCCGCTGCTTAAATATTACAATGCAGCTTGCAGTAAAAATCGGACGCCGGCAATTAGGCAAATCCAGTACCTGAGCTCGCAGGGCTGCTAGTAGCAGGCTAGAGAAGCTAGTAGCCGAGCAAGTACGACCCCTAGTGTACAATATTGTAAGGAATTTTGGACAGTGTGCTGCGGCCTTAAGGTGATGTTCCAGTAAAATTTTTGAGCGCAACAGCTACAAACGCACGTGGACAGAGAGCCTTGTGGGAGGGTCCAACCTTGGCCTGGAGGGGAAGGGAAACCGAACAATATGCGTGAGGTCTTGAGGGGAGGGGAGAAAGAATGCGCGGACAATATGCGCGTGAATCATTCAGCTCGCACCCGGCGGGGAAGACGTATCCAGTGTCCGGCCCAACTTATCGATAGACTTCCCAATCCCGGAAAACTTAGAATAGAGCTCCATCCTCCAGGTTGCAGCCGAGTGAGTTTCTTGGTAACCTGCTGACTGTTGGTGCATTGACCATGACATTGATTATGTATTATAAACTACACAATGTTTTTCTACAGTAAAATAAACCTGGAACACTAACCAATTTTACACGTATTGCCCAAACTAGGAAACTACTTTTCCCATGATAGATATGCGACAAATGTGATACTGATAAAAGAACGAAAACTGCAAACACGTTAATCTTTAGCAGCCTCACTCGAGTATGTAGGACACAGAGTAACTTTTTGTACATCAAAACATAATGTGGCCCGTATCACTAATTTGAGGTGTGCAGTTGGGCAGTTCATATGATAAAATAGTCCACGCACTTTGGTATAATTTGTGCCAGAGACTTATTCACGTATTTGTTGTGGTACAGTTCTCTTTGGTCTAGTATGTGTCCATATTTTACTGTCGGGTCTTACAGTGATGCCAGCATTATATTTTCCTCACTCACTCCTGCAGTCAGATGTTAAAATGATTTTGTGACAGGAATATACTATTGTATTTTAGCACATGCAACTTGTAAGAAAGTGCATTCGTAAGTGGTATAGAGTATAATACTGTATATACACAGGCATATTTATTAGACAGATTGATAAAACATTTGTAGTGCAATTTATATTTTGCACCCGACATGAATGCCGTCCAATACAGAAATGAAAATTAAGTATACAACAAATAATATATATGTATAATGTATAAATAATTTTCTAAGAATTATTTAGTTATAAAATACAGAAATCAAACACAACCGCTTTACCAGTTTGCGCTTAGTAATTTGGCCTTCAAAGTTGTCAGCAAGTGCCATGGCGTAGTATTGTTCATGTAAATATTTTACATATTTTCAAACAAAATTCACTGCATCAAATTATAAATAGTGAAACAAATGTATTCCTGTTAGATATATATATATATATATATATATATATATATATATATATATATATATATATATATATATATATATATATATATATATATATATATATATATTTATTTATTTATTTATTTTGTGTGTGTGTGTGTGTGTGTAACATATAGCACTTGTTGACAACTTTGAAGACCTAATTCCTAAGTGTAAACTGGCAAAGTGTCTGTGTTTGCTTTCTGTATTGTATATCTAAATAATTCTTAGAAAGGTTTCGAACAAAAGTGATATTGTTAAACCCCTTCAGTGCTAGGTTTTCTTCTTACTGTTTGCTAAAAATGTTGAAAGTTTTTAAACGAATTAAACATAAACATATGTTTTAGGCAATAAAAATTGTCTTAAAAATAAAAAAAAATGTATTTTTTTTTTTTTTTTTTTTTAATTTTTAAAATTTTTTTATGTTCTTTTTCTTGCTGATCTACAGCCCAAGATATCTCGGGCAAATGTCGTAAGGGTTTGTTATTGATTGCCTGGAGAAACGTATAATTTCGTAGATGGTAAGTTAGGGTTAATTAATTGATTGCTCATTTATGCCAACGTGGACACATATACCGGCGTCATAAATAAAGGAATACCAAACATTGATTAATATTTTCTTCATATTTAATTGCCGTTAGGTTATACAACAAACAATCACATTTTGGTAAACCTTTCACTTGAAGTTTACGAAATGTAATACATATCTATAGTTGTAGATCCCAATTGAAATGCAATAAAATTACTGTTGTAAATGTTTTTTCGAAAGATTAACAATTACATTGGACTGTCGATTTTTGTAGTTGTGACAGCTGCTCTGGTCTTAGATTTCTTCTCCCTTTTTGCCTCTTATGCACATTTATAACCATGACGTTCTTGTATAGGCGTATTCCTAGGATGTCTGGGGTCTATTATTTCTGGCAACAGGCAACTGTTGAAGAATGTTATGAGCTTGGTAACCATTTTATTTTCCCAAAATTCCTCATCTCGTTGGATTTTCAGACTTACCATGCCTTCTGGAGTCCACACGACGAGATTGGATGACTTTCGGCGTGAAATATGGAGGATTCCCTGTACCTGGTATATATTATTATGACCTACTTTTAACTGCTGCTTTCCATCTATCATTTCTAGGTATTTTATTTTACCCTTTTCGATTGCATCTAATGGTAGCATAGACATAGCAAAGGATGGGCAATTCACTTCAATTATTTCCTCATCGCCTATTAGGCCATCTGGTGATGCTCCTAAAAACGGATATTCTTCGTCCACAATAAGACTACTTCGTTTTACTACTGTGCCTGGATTTTCTGTTTCAAACTGAGCAATCGCTGCTGACTCTTTTTCAATACCCCAACATGTACTGGAGTTTCCTTTAAAGACATGGTACCTTATTTCCTTTATAACATTTGCACCAGAAGTTGTTGCCTTCATTTTACAAATCTTCCCAACGAACGACGATGTTATCCGTTTGCTTCGTTCAACCTTCCACTCGCGAGAAGAGCCCTGGACTCTTGTATTTTCCTCTATGTGTCCTCTGTTTTCAAGTTTCATGCTCTCTAAAAATTGTTCTTTGGCATTTTCGTATGTAGATTGTGACATGTCCGATGTGGTAACTGAAACATCTGGACCATAATCATTATTTGAGTTATTTTCTCCCGGCGTTCAATTTGTTTTCTGACAGGGAACATCAAACGGCGTCGTTTCAGGTTTTCTATCTTTTTTTGTCGCCTTCCGATGAATTTCTTTGTGTGAACACCAGGACTTTTCTTGACAGAAGACTTGTGTATAACTCTGTGCAACTCCCCACCTGAGTTGACAGATATCACAGACGCTTCACACCTTGTTTGATAGGAATTTGACATGAAAAATTGACATGTTTGCCTCCAGCAACAACAGAATTGTAGTTCTCTGCTACATTGTTATCAACATCCAAAATGAAGCTATTGGCATTATTTGATACTCGTTGGATGTACAACATCAATTCTTTTAGCAAGCCTGCCGTTTTCGTTTCATTTACTAAGTTCACTTCTCCGGGTTTTGGTAGTCCATCACGAAAGTACTGTCTTTCAGCGCACTTTGCATGGTCACCGAGGACATGGAATTGACCATTCGAGATGTCTTTTCTCAGTTCTTCAATGGATAAGTAGTAATTGTTTTTACTCCACTTCTTTCTGAATTTAATTGCGGAAATGACAGATGTTCTTAGTCTCATTAAATGAACTTGAAGAGCTGTGTGCAGTTCATGGCTTCCAATTTTTGTGTTGTTGCATAAATCTTGCACTTTTCTCACGTAATTCCGAATAATGTGGTTTCGGCATTCTATTCTCTCCACTTGTCGTAGTGGTCTATACGGCATAGCATCTCTCAGCTTTCTGTGCACACTACTATCGCCGTCTGCGATTAAACGGTGATATACGAGACCATGCATGCTAATGCTCTGCGAAAATCCTTCTACTCTGATATCTTGCTCCATAGATGCGGATGATCCAGGCCAGTTCTTGGCACACTTGTGAGCTGCAACTGGTTTCTTCGTGTCTGTTGCAGAGGAACGTGCACATACAGTGCAGTATTTATTTCGTACGCCAATATACAGCACTTTCTTTGTTCTGAAGCCTGTTATGGAACCTTGAAAATAGAAATATGTAATTAATATGACAAAAAAATGACATGACATAAAAATATTATCTCGCCCCTTGGAGTTCACAAAGTCTTATTTAGTGGTAAGAAAAATATTGATTAGTGACTAAGTACAAAATTATACTCTTGTGGGGCTAGCTAGAAGCGCATTTAATAATTAAAAACAATTTTGCTACCATAAACACCAACCCTTACAGTTGTAATCGATTACAAGGGGTACCCATGAGGAACATATGAGCAAATTTAATAATTTGTTGTTTACACATTTAATTACTCTGGCATGTATGAAATAATTCATGCATTTCAACGTAGTGTCGCCCGCTTCCCCCAACTCACTTTTTTTTTATTCAGGAAAATGTAGGGTAACGTATAAAATGGTACAGTGCTCCTGATCACTTATCAGTACAATACAAACTGTGTGTGGACAGTATCAATGAAATTGTTTCTAGATAATAGGGGTTGACATTGTACCGGGATAGGTGTACCAAATTATACTGTGCTGTAATCTCTATACAGACACGTGAAAACACACGGCTGTTAATACCTGGGGGAACAATCCCACACCTGAGCACTCACCCTAACCTCCGCTCGACGTGGTGAACACATATTCAGAAGTCAAACGCACACAACATGAACACTGGGGAAGGGTTCAACTCGCTACTGCAATTAAACTGACAGGCCCGATCAAATGCACAAAATATATTGACTGAAATAATCCGAGTACATAAATTAACAGAGCCAACACCAGGCTTAATCATTACAAAATTTAAAGGCAATCGCTGTTATACCAGTGATACTAATATGACAAGAAAAAGCCTCACAGGCATCAAAAACACCAATACACTAACTGAAACGGTCAAAGCCGCTATTAACCAGCAAAAATTAAGCAGCTGGGCACGAGCCTAACGCTTGCCCCATACTTGCCTCCCGACCGCGACGACACATCCCCGCGGACAGTGTAGGGAAGACTGGTCACAAAAGAAAAGTAAATTAAGTAAACGCGAACTAAAACCAACACTTACCAGTCAACGAGGATGTGCAGCCGCGGGCGTGAGCAAGCACAGGTAACCCGCACGAGAGCTCACTACCAACTGAACTCCTCTCCGGCCGCGAGGAACCGGCTCCCACCGGGAAGGAGGGAGAGAGAAGGGAGGCGGGGAGGGGAGGCACGATGTCCGCCGAAGACGGCCGAAGGTCTAGAGAGGAGGGGCAGGCTACGTCATAGACGACGTCACATGAGGCCAAGTCACAGGTAATCGTTCGGCTACACTCAGATACCATAAGTCGAAGGGGGGGGGTCACGCAATATGGGCAGACATACATTAAATCGGGCTGAGCCCAGCTCAACTCCCCCTCCCATTCGTTCCCATCGTCCTGCTTCCAATCGTAGTCCACACTGTAAAGTTCAAGCAGGTCCGGGTAATGTCAGGTATCAATGCCGATGAAATCCTGCCTCAGAGACGAGCCACAGCCACCAAACCTCTCTTCAATCAGTAGAAGGGCCGAACCGTCGCGCAGAAGGTGGGAAAAACAGGAGAAATCCGCCGGAGAGGACGGAGAGAAGAGTCCCACCTCCATGAAGAGAAGGACAAATGTGGGCAAACATTCCACCAAAGATCATAAACTATTTCCAGAAAACTGGCAAGGTGTACGTATAACATAAACAAGTGTTGAACCCTTTGTACAATAATAGGCAGGCACTCAAAAGGTCGTACATAATCATCCCACCCAACTATAAAAATAACCCTAAAAACACAGCGGGATATTCCCTCAAAATATCATTAACATAGAGTGAATAATACTGGTTATAACAGGTACCGTATACGTCCCGCTTATAAATAACACATATGTCATAATAAAACCACACTAAAAGCTGCGATTGATCAAAGGCAATAGCTTATCACACATGCAAACTTCATCTTAAATACCAAAAACGTAAAAGATAAATCTTAATATCCACAAATTCTTAAATTATGTCCGGACATCATTTCACACCAAAACATCGTAACCGTCTCATCAGGACACACTTTCCAATCAAAAATACAAATGGTCCAATCAGGGGGGGGGGGGAGCGCTCCGTATAACCACTGAGTCCACTAATCCGGATATAAATAAAGATAAAATCAGTGCACTGAGTAATTAAACCACAATACATCACCAGGACCACGAAGACAACACAGCGCGCACAACACCACACAAAAACAGAAATCACAAAACAAATACCCAATAGACAATCGCAACGCCCCTAACTTCTACATCCAACAAACCGTCAAAACACAAACTTAACAACAAAAACGAAAATCACACAATCAAGAAGCCTAGCACTAAATACATCCACCAATCCTACCATGCTACATTAAATCCCAATCGCAAAAATCTAAACTGGCCAGAAGTTCTACAGCAAACCACAAATAGAAGCTACGGCGAAGATCAGAGGCGGGCCCGGCCTCTACTCCTCAGCGTACTTCGGACTGGCAGCATGGGCACGACATAACTTCTTCACTCAGCTTCTACGACACGGACATCTGAACACAAAACAAAAAAACAAAGTAGTTAGTAGCTCTCTTTAAATGGCTAACGTGCGCCTTACGAACCACATTACCCGTAGCTAGGTCAGCCAAAAGGACCGTGTTGGGCCCCAGAAGACGAGTCACCTCGAAAGGTCCATTGAACCGCAGCATCAACTTGCTGCCCCTCTGGTCTGCAGCCGACGGCAACACAAAAGACCGGCACAACACACTGTCTCCCACTTGAAAGTCGGCTGCCACTCGCCTTGCGTTGTATTGGTGCTGCAGCCTGGCCCTGGCGTCGTATAGGTTACCCAGGACCCGCAATGACAACAGCTCTCGAGCAGCATCAGATATGGGCGCCGCCGGCGAAGGGACTCCCCACACATTCAGGAGGGGGTGCAGAAGATCCCTGCCAAACATCACACCAGCAGGTGAATACTTAGTAGCCCCATGAATGGTCGAATTAAAACCCAAATTAAGTAGGTCTATGTCCTCGTCCCAACGCTCTTGCTGATCGTGGTAGAGGGATGTCAGCGAAATCTTGAGGTTACGGTTAAACCGCTCGACCCTATTCCCACACGGGAAATAGGGGCTCGAGGTGTAACGCGTGATGCCCCAATGGAAACACATGTCCCGAAAGGATCGAGAGGTGAAGTAAA
>PNEQ01120951.1:0-15918 GCA_003012365.1 Medauroidea extradentata
TGTTATTGTATAAATTATTGTTAAATGTTCTGAGGTACATCAAAGGCACATTAGATATGTGTTTAACTTACTATGGAAACAAGAATGATGATGTAGTAGGCTATGTTGACAGTGACTGGGGAGGAAGTGATGACTGTAAATCTACAACTGGTTGTTGTTTTAAGGTTTTTGGTTGTACTGTTATTTGGTTTTCTAAAAACAACAATCAGTGGCCTTGTCATCTACTGAGGCAGAGTTTGTTGCCCTTAGTCAAGCTACCAGTGAGGCATGTTGGTTGAAAGATTTGTTGCATGACTTTAAAGTAGAAGTTAGTCCCATCACTTTGTTTGAGGATAACCAGTCCACTATAAAACTTGCACATATGGCCACTGATAACTCTAGAGTCAAACATCTTAAAATTAAGAAATCTTTTGTTAAAGAAAAATTGTTGGAAAACATTATCAAGTTGGACTATGTCAATACTAGTGATCAACTTGGAGATCTTTTTACTAAGCCTCTTGGTGGTGTATTGTTTGTAAAATTCAGGAAAAGATTGTTTGTTTCTTAAAAATATTTTATTGAGGGGAGGTGTTGTAAACAATAAAGATATTTTTTGTTGTGTCGGTATTTTTTGATGAAAGCAGGTTGGTAGCACTTTAGTGAAACGGAAGTGGATGTAGAAAATGGCGTCTCTCGGAGAGATGAGTTGGGGTGCATGTGGAAATAAAAGTATGCGATTGAAGAAATTTCACTGTGTTTGTTATTTTTCATGAAGAATCACAACACTATTCTCATAACCATCAGACATATATCCAGAATCACAAATCTTGTGCTGACACAAATTGGCAACACCTTGTTTTGTGAATCAGAGACAAATAGATATCTCATCTACTGTCACCTAATTAACTATCATGTCTCATTTGTTTAAAATTTTTTACAGCTGGAGGGAATGTTCGCCGATTTCCAATAACCGGAGTGAGGCTTCTAGCGTGCCATTCCTTCCAGTGTTTCTCAAATTTCAAAATCACATATTCAAACATCAAAATTAAAAGTCAATGAACATAATCCAAATTTCCTCTAACATGATCATAAAAGAGAATGGTACAAGTATTGCCAAAATATAATTTATATGGCGAAACCTAAAGGCAATTTAAAAAATAAAAAAATTGTACTACATAATTAGCTCTACATAACTAGCATGGCAGTCGTCGCCCCAACATACCATGCGAGACAGAAGGTCCCCTAACACAATTTACCCTACATACATACAAACGAATGCTAAGGATGTCACTAGCAGCTAACCGTGGCCAGAGGCCAATTACTACACGTCTCAGACACAGAAGAATTTTTTTTAATGAATTTAATGGCCGATGGCTTGATACTCCCACGGCCAACAACAAGAATCGATAATCTAAAACACTTTGATTCAAAAATACGCAAGACAGCATGAAAATGTAGAAGATTCAAGAACAGCACAAATATATAATGTGTGCCGAATTCCCGACACAAGATACAAAAAACAAACTGCTCACGGGTGTGGTACTGAAGAACTTGCGCAGAAGAAAACACTTAAAAGGTGGGAAGGAAAGAAGTGGGGAGACATAGAGCACTGAAGCATGGCTAGCAAAGATTTCGCTGAAGACACCCGATGAAAGTCGAAGATTGTCACCACCGCAGTGCGCCACTGTCCATAATAAAGCACCTAAAGGTGTACTTGAACTCATAAGGAGCCATGATGGCTTAATGGTCAGACCATTCGCCTCCTAACAAGGTAATCTGGGTTTTATTCTTGGCGGGCATTTCCCAGATTTTCACATTTGAGAATCGTACTAGACAATGCTGCTGGTCGACGGGTTTTCTCCGGGATCACCCGATTCCCCTGCCCTTTCCTTCTGATGCTGCTCCATACATCATGTCAGCCCTCACCAGTGCTAAAGACCACGATGTTGAGCTCTGACCAAAATCTCTCTCTCTCTCTCTCTCTCAAACTCATGTGGTGTAATCAGGGTGACCACAGATATGGAAAACAGGGAAAAATCAGGTTGGAATTTGAAAGTGGTCAGGGGAAAAGGGAATTTAGTGAGAGGTCTGAGAAAATTTCATACATAGGCCTGCTGTGCATTGTAAAATTATAAAACACTGAATTTGTGGTGTCAATTCATTTGTTAAGAGTTTGTGTACATATGAATGTTTTATAGGCTACAACTGATGGCAGGATAAAACAGTATTGTTAACATTCTTTTTATCTGCCTTAGTTGAATAATATCTGTACATGTCAGAGTTTTATAAAAGCAGGTATCATAAATATGATGCAAAGTTGAACGTAAATGTATTATTTGGTTTACGTTACCAATATCTCAAAAAAAAACATTTACAAGAAATAGCTTACTATAATTTACGAAGTGGCGAGATTTGAACGGGTGTTCTAGTGAAGCAATGAGGGGTGAATAATGTGTACAGAGTGGCGCCGGACCGCAAGGAAGGGTGAAATGGGAAATCCATAGAAAACCAGCAACCTCAACATTAAACTGTGAAATGTTTATCATGCAGAGGTAAACTTGATTACCATTTACGTCAGCATCGAAATGATGGCTGTATTTGTAAAAATAGAATACAAAAGTTGGTCTATGTGCTGTCGGATTAGGAATGTTAGCAAAGATTAAATTGTGGAACAATTCATACTGTAAATTGGTTGTTAGAGTTGAATTTTGCACAATCAGGTAGTCAGGGAAATTTTTGTTAATAGTCATGGAAAACCTGGAAAAGTCAGGGAATTTATTTCCAGTTTTCTGTGGCCACAATGCTAAATGAAGTTCTGTTTCAACCATTCCAGAGAAGAATTTTTGGAAGAATATTTAGGGTTAAGTGAAATAGTGGCTCAGAAAATAAAGACTGAGTACTGGTAGTGTTGATATTTCAATTATTCTGGCTTCGAAAGTTGACCACGCAGTATTGCAAACAATCCACTGAAAGCTGTGTGGGTACCTGAATACAATGTTGATTATGAAAGGAGTTTTTCTGCATATTCTGACATTTTGTTAGATTGAAGACTGAGTCTGAAACATGAAAATGCTGAACTAATGGTGTCACTATATTTTGACTGTAAAATGTAAAATGGTGAACAAACCATGGGCTTTGACTCAATTGTATTTTTTGGACACACTTGTTTTTATTCATGTAGCCTAGATACCCTTTTAAATATTTTTAACTTCTGATATTAGTTTGTATTAAAAATTTGTGTTGTGGAAGTCAAATTTATAATGTAATGGGGTATGTTTTACCTATTTTTTTAATTTTATCTTTATTTAAAAGTACATTTAATTTAATGAATAACTGTACCACACTTAATTTGCATCCCTATGACTTGAGAAAAACGTAAATAAAGAGTGCCGTGAACCGGGACTACTTTGCTCCCATATTTAATAGTTTTTGAAAGATTGCACTGGGAATTTATTATGAAATGTTAAAAAAAAAAAAAAAAAATGTGTTACTAGTCATAATGTTATCTATAAACCATTAGCTTGGCTCCACACAAACCTACCCGATGTTGGACAACAAATTATTTTTTATGGGTTTTTATAATGTGGGGCAAAGTAACCCATAGGGATGGTTTACTTTGCCCCATGGCATAAATCCATGCCAAGTTTATGGAGAACAGTACTGGAGCAAAGTCTGTACACTAGCATTTTGTATGAAAACAATTTTTGTGGTCTAGAACCCACAAAATGTTCTGTATTATAAATACAGATCTCAATTTCAATCCAATTTTTTTTATAAAATTAAAGTAAAAGTTAAACTTTAAAAAATTTAAGACACACATACTATTTATATTTATTTTATAACACTGTATTTCGGTAGTACAATCTCCAAAAATGAAAATATAAAATAATATAATAAAATATACTGCGCATAAATCTCTTATTTTTTTTTTCATATACAGTCATACATAGGCTACCATGCACTTGTAATAGGTAGGTACAGGTAGGTACATTCTTGAATATTTCCATGTTCTAATTTTAGTCGGAGAACTGCAACTCAGGGACATGGAAGAAGCCTATTCTGCTAATCTTTCGTGGAGGATTACTGCCCCCCCCATGACTTCTTCCCATTTGTAAAAAAAAACACGTCCTTCTTGATTGGCCACTTCCAAAATTTCAGAAACTTTGTCATTGCACTTATTGTTGCACCACTGTCATTAAAACTTTCAATCACACCTGGATACAGTTTATTTTCGTATTTAAATATGACAAATGTTCCATTTTTTTTTTTTTTTTTTACTGTTTGTAATCCATCATCTTCATTTTTTGGTTCTCGAAAACATTTTTTACATGGGTCGTCCACATCTTCCTCACTGGTCTCTGGCGACTGACTCCATCTTCTTTTATTATTAGTGGCAAGATATCACCAGCTGCACTGCCACAAATCATTAATGATGTGCTTGATTTTGAAAAGTTACAAACTTTTTCTGGATATTTGACACAACAGCGAAATAACACTTACTTCTGTCCAGTGTCATCCGACAGATTTGTTTCATCCAAATTCCAAATATTGGTTGCTGGTACATCTTGGATAACGTCTGCTAAATGGTTCATGTACCATAGTCTCGCAAAACGTCTTCATCAATAGCTGCTCGTGTTCTCTTGATGTTAGCTGCAAATCTTTCAGTTAGTTGACGGTAGTGTTTTAAGAAGCACTTGGTCCAGTCTCTTCCTGGCATGTTGTGTGAAAATGACTTTACATTATGCCCTATTCTGTCTAAGTATGACTTGATTGTGTAACACAAATCTGATACAGTTAAACGAAACCCAAAATCACTCATTGCTTCAATGTATGCTACAAAGTGCTTCAGTGCTTTTCCTCTTCTTCAGAAAAGTCGGGCTGTTTGCCTGGTGGTTTTCTGTGCATTCCTTTCAATTTGTTGAAAATGGTGCGCCGAAGAATGTTGAATGTATCAGCAGCTTTTCGGTGGGACAACATGCCATTCCTGAGAGCTTCCAAGCACTCTTCAAGTTGCTGGGGTGTATAATCACCATATCTCCGGGCCCCTAACTTGTGCTTGTACACACGAACCATTTCTGTAATGAAACCATGAAAGATATTTCTTTTTTTCTTATTCGTAGCCTCATAAAACAAGAAGAGTGTGTTTTAGGTTTTAGAGAGATTACTGTGTTGGTGATACAAACATTTTCTATAGCCAGGCTTGTATTTACAGGGGGCTTTAACAGGTTATAGCCCAGGTAAGTAAGACCGGAGAGGTGGCATGTTTTCAGATGACGTGGGCGTGTGGTTGGGGAAGGCAGTATTAGAGGTACTTGGCAGGGTCGGTAGGTTGAAGGTGAAATGAGGTGTGGATGGGGAAGTAATAGAAGTAATACCCGGCTGATTGAAGCAGTGAGATCCTTGTTGTCTCGGGGTCGTGACGCCGACGGCCCAAGGGACTGCGTGCATAGATGCTAAGAGATTTGTACGGTGAAGGGAGCTGTATAGCCTCTCCCACGCTGTGGTCTGTAGTCCGAGCCACACGCCATAAGTCCTTACCCAATCACAGGGAACACAAGTAATACTCGTAAACGAAATAAGAAATTTGTGGTAGAATTACTCACGTTTACTCACAGAAGCATACAAAATACTAGGGTGCAGAAGGCATCACTAGCGAAGCGGGCCTGAACCTTTAGCCTGTTCAGTAGGCAGTGCTGATATAATGGCTAGAAGCCGGTGGAAATGATAAAGTTGTAAAGCCCCTCGTGTACGAGCCGGAAGGGGATGGGGGGCCTCCGGGCCGACAAAAGCTAAAACATTCCAGTTGAAATACTTTAAACTATTGTAATGAAAGTGATTTATATAAAACAAAAGTGAAAGGCCCGGAGTGCACACGCGAGCTGCCGCCCCTGAACGCGCGCCGATGCCAACTGCCAGTTTCCGGCTCGGAACACTGCAGCGCTGTGTCCGAGCGGAGGTGGCGGGGGAAGATACAATTAACACATAAAAATCTACACTGGACTAAAGATATAATTACACAGAAAATAAAATATTATGCATTGAGCATATCAGAGTCACTAAGTTAAAGAAAGTAACATATTTATGATATGGGGTACTTTCATAGTGCCCCTCGTATAAGGGTGCTTTCAAAAACACATGTCTTACTAAAACGAATACATATATATCACAAGAAGGTTGCCTTAAGTACTGATGACTCCAATTAATTAAGAAATACCCTGGACACAATTGGCACACTCCGAGGGGTTACACACATACATACACCCACACACACGCTCTCACACGGCACAGTGTCGCTGGAGGGCGTGAGGGTAGCACAGATACGGTGCGACAGACGGGCTAGGGCCAGAGGGTCTGCTTGGCACACGTCAAATGCCCCCCCCCTCGTGGAGACAGTCTGCGTGCCGTGAGTCCTCGTCGTCTTCTTAACAGCAGCAGGAACAAACCCGCCGGCGTTGTCGACGGGGCCGTAAGTGATAATGTTGTTGGTTCTTGATGTCGCCGCAATTCAGTGGCCTCGAAACGTCGTCCTTGCTTGTGCCTGGTGAAGCCGGAACATCGGCACAGGTGGTGCGCTCACGTGTGTATGTGCGCTGGCGCTTCATGCGGCGAATCAGCTGTTCTCCTTCTCCGTCGCTGTTTTCATCATCCCCATCAATGACGTCACAGAGTGGCTGGAACCGCGCTTGCCTGGAGAGCTCTGGGAGAGGGGTCGGAGGGGTGAGTGGCAGGCATGCCAGCTCAATCCCCTTTGTCGGCGTCGTGCTCTGTGTATCGTCTACAGGCACTATTATCCTTATCCGCTCGTCTGCGAGGTTCGCAGAGGATGCCCGCATCATGGGTGGCATCTCTTGATCCTCTTGCGCAGCTATGGCAGCTGGTGGCACCGCGGTAATAGGCCCTTGCGTCGAAGAACGGGCTCCATCGTGTGTGTCAGCTGAGTGAGGCGCCGCGACGCTAAGTGTCGCAGCGCTGACAGGTGCAGGGGTGACACTAGAATGCCGCAATGTTAGCGGACATGGGGATGTCTGTGAAGAAGGGGGTCGTCCTCCCAACTGAGTGTCGACTTCAGACTGTGGGGGCGTCGGGACGCCCGGCGTCGATGTGCCGATCCCTCGTGGGACTGTTTCCCCATCAATCTCATCCAGGTTGGTAGATGCTGTTACGTCGTGCGCGGGCTCCTCACCCGGGGGCGGCGCCTGGACATCGGTGTCATGTTTATCAGTCAGTCGTTTATCGTCGCGGTGGACGGCAACTCGTCGGCGTTGACTGAATCGCACTAAATAGGTAGTTTTTCCTAGACGGCTGACAATGATGTGTGGTCCGGTCCACTTTGCTGCCAGTCCCGCGCAAAAATTTATTTTGCTAGCTGACTGGGGGTGGGTGTGGACATAAACACATTGTCCGGGTCTCAGCTGTTTTGGCGGGCGTGAAGTGGTAGGCACCCATTGTTGTATATATTGTTGTTGGTGGTCACGTACCTCACGCCTCTCTTTTGCACGCTGTTCACGCTGTGCGTCACTGTTCTCCGGACTATCGTGGTCATTTGTCTGAGGGCACTGGAGCTCGCCTGGCACCGGCAAATTGTGACCCAGTTCAATGGCAGCAGGTGACTTTCCCGTGGCAGCGTTTACACGACATCTCATGGTAAACAACGCCGCTGGCAAATGTTCCGCCCAACTGCGGTGATTATCTCCCACTCGCAAGCGCAGTTGTGTTTTCAAATCTTGGTTGCGTCTCTCTGTGGGGTTGTCTCGAGGATGGTAAACCGCCGTTCTCAGGGAGCCACGCCCCACGCAGTACACGCATCTCGCCAATTTCTCCCAGTGAACTGGGCTCCATTATCGGTAAGCAAGTAGTTGGAGTAGCCCCAGCGAGGAAAGAATTCAGAATTCAAGGTCTTAATAATAGTGTTCGTGCGTGCACTGGGAACCGCGTACGCTTTGGTCCAACGCGAAAACAAGTCCGTCGCGACTAGCACGAATCGCTTACCGTTGGGTGTGCGGGGGTAGGGGCCCATTAAGTCGAGTGCTACAGTTTGAAAAGGTTTCGGTGGGAACACGTGGTTGCTGTTGTTGCCAGCCGTCAGTCCGGTGTGACTTGAAACAATTGCACTTAACACACTTGCGCACATACTCCCGCACATCGCGTGCTATAGCAGGCCAATAGAAGGTGTCACGGGTGTTCTTCAGAGTCTGTTGTGCTCCCGGGTGACCCGCTTTGGCTCCGTTGTGAACGTAGTGCAGCACATCAGCACATACACTAGTTGGAACGAACAGAGTCCATCCGTCACGAGCCTTCGGCGAACAGGACTCGACGCGATCGTCGACCACTCTCCAGCGCTCCTGTACCCCAGCGGCGCAGTGCTCCCGGTACTTCTGTGACACCGGACATTGTCCTTGGGCGTGTACGACACGGTCTTACAAGTCGTGCAGCAGTATTCCGCTTTCTACACTGACCTGATTAAGGTTGATGCTGTTGGTGTCTACAGGTCCAGTCGGGGGTAGGATGTCCTCCTATTCGGCGTCGTCAACGGCGATGACACCAGGACATTGCGACCTCGACAGTGCTTCTGTAAGCTGTTTCTCTTTGCCGGGAATGTGCTCGACGTTAAAGTCGTATGCCTGTAGAAGTAAGGACCACCGAGCCAGCTTGCTGCGGGCCTCTCGCATTGAATGCAGCCACGTGAGGCATCGGTTATCCATCCTCAGTGTAAAGCGACAGTACTCCAGATATGGACGGTACCGCTTTACAGCCCAGATGACGGCGAGGCATTCCCTCTCGTTCACATCGTACCGACGCTCTGTAGTGCCAAACTTCGCGCTAGCATAGTCGATGACGCACCGTCTGTCATTGTCGTCCAGTTGGTACAAGACCGCACCCAGGCCTTCCTGACTCGCATCAGTTTGCAGAATGAGTCGTTTTGTGGGGTCGTACCTAGCCAGGGTAGGGCAGGTCATGAAACATTGTTTGATTTGGGTGAATGCCTCTTCTGCTTCAGGCGTCCACCAGTACTGTTTCTGGGGCGACAACAACGCCGTTAAGGGGGCCATCACGATGGCGAACTCCTCTACATACTATAGGAGCCAGTTGATAAGTCCGAAGAATTTCATCAGCTGTTTCCTTGTACGAGGCTGCTGGTACTCTCGTATGATACGGAGGTGTTCGGGATCAGGGCGGTTACCCTTAGCATCGACGAAGTGTCCTAGAAAGTCAACAGTGGTCTTGCCGAGGTGACATTTAGGTACTGCAGCCGTTAATCCATTTACAGTGAGTCGTTCGAGAATCAGAGACAGATGACAGAGGTGGTCTTCCCAAGTTTCCGACCAGACAACTACATCGTCTAGATAGGCCAGCGCGAATTCATTGATGAAGCCATCCAGTACGCGCACCATCATACTCTGGAACGTGGTAGGTGCACACTTCAGGTCGAAGGGCATCGCGCAAAACTGGTACCAGCCTCCTTCGGCTTTTGTGAATGCTGTCTTATGGCGATCTGTGGGTCTGATGGGTACCTGCCAGTATCCGCTCCGGAGGTCGAGGGTTGATAAAATCTTGGCTTGGCCCAAGGTTGCAAGGGCGTCTCTTATGTTGATATACGTGGGGGGGGGGTTGCAAATTTGGTTGCCTGGTTGACAGCGCGAAAATCGACACAGAAACGCAGAGCCCCATCCATCTTGGGTGCAAGTGTGACGGCGGAGTTGTAGCGACTGTCAGATGGCTCGATAACTCCATCAAGGAGCATCTCTTGCACTTGCTCTTTGATTATCCGAGCTTGGTGTGATAGGTAGCTGCGTGGTGGTTCGTATATGGGTTTGTCGTGCTCCAGCTCGATGACGTGTTCAGTGACAGTGGTACGTCGCAGCATGTCATGGGTAGCAAACATGCCGCGTCTCTCGTCCAACATGTGCTGTAAGGCTTCAACGAACTGTGGCGGCACGTCGTTGTCGATTTCGTTAAGCGAGATAGATGGCACTGTACCTGGAGGACGCGGGTGTAGAGCATACACGGTGCGCCTTTCTGTAAGGCCAAAGTGAATCCGGCGGTTGGCTGGCTCCACTACGGTATTTTGTTAAGTGAACCATGGGAGCCCTAGAATAACTGCCTCACGTAACTCTTTGGACACAATTGCTGACGTCACTGTCTCTAAATCACGTATGCCGATGGTAATGTCGACGACACCAGCAGGTCGGCACTCCTGATTGTATGTGGCAAGTTTAATGATTTGTTTGCATGGTCTGATAGTACTATTTTGCACGAAATGGGGATGACAGAAATTATGTGTGGCTGCTGTGTCTATGAGAGCTAAACATGGGACCTTGTTTACATGCACTGGTATAGTGATACACTGGTTTTGTGAACTGCACATCTGATTAAGCAAAATTTGTTGTGGAGTCAATACTGAGGTGTTTTTGCCTGGCGATGGGGAGGCGGGAACGTCCGGTTCCCGTTCCCCATTTACTCGTTTCCCGGCTTCGAGTCCTTGCCATGTACTGTATCGCGAGAGTTCGACATCCGACGGGGGCAGTCCTTGTGCCAGTGATACTGGCCGTCGGGACAGTATTGGCACGGTGTTCGCAGTTGTTTGTTGTAGTCTAGTCACACGCGTTGGTCACGACGCGGGGTTTCACGGGGTGCCCTTGGCGATTCACTGTTTTGGGCTGTCACTACCTGCTTCGGGTGTCTTGTCATATCTGGCTGTTTGTGCAGCCCGCCGACGTCGCGCGAATCGCGGAAGCGCGGCACAGATGATAAAAAACTACGTGTCGTGGAAGGCATGTTCCGTTCTAACACTGCAGAGGTCTTAAGGAACCCGTCTAGTCCACTATGTACTAGTGGAAAGAGGGCGTGATGGAACTGGGGCAAGGTCGTCTCTGCTGCCACTAGTAGCACTTCATCTTCTGGTAAGTGAGGTTGGAATCTCTGCACCGTGTGTACCTTCCTAGTGAGGAAGGCGGTGAGTGACTGGCCCTCTCGCTGCTCCTCGAGCGTAAGTCGACTCTGCATCTGGATCGAATAGTAGGCATCACTAAACTTCCGCTGGTAGGCTGCGTCAAACTCTGCCCACGTCATACCGTACCTCTTGACGGCTCGCCACCAAGCACTTGCTTGACCTTGAAGTTGGTCACCAACACACTGAGGCCACTCAGCTGGGGTAACAGCGTATCGCTGTAGTCGCGTGGTAATGTCCTTGATAAACTCACAGGGGTCCTCGTGACCTAGCCCGGCAAAGGTCGGCAACACCTGGAACTTGGCTGGCGTCGGTGGTTCCGTCATGTATGGCACAGCTGACATTTTGGGGGGCATCCGTAAAGCTGCCAGAAGTGGAGCCATATTAGCCGGTGTGCACGTCTGAGGTGTTCGAAGGTACTGGACTACGTTGACAGTGGTCGTGGGAATAGTGGTGTTCACCAAGATCGACGGTGGTATGCGGACCTCAGGTTGATGTGGTTGTGCTGGTATGACACACGCCATCTGGTCGTCCAACCGACGCTCGGACTCACAGGTCCAAAATGAATATTGTTGACCCTGTACTGTTAGGCGTTGAGGTAGCGGTAGGCAGTCCAGGTGAGCCATCTGTCGGCAGCGCCAACAGGTGACCACGTCATTACCAGAAGACAAACACAGTGGTTGCTGACATGCCATAGGCGGTGCATGATGTGGACTTGTCTTGACTTCCTCCGGGACACCCTCACGTTTCACCGTGACAGGAGGCGAGCATTGTTGGCATGCGCCACTACTGGCTAATGCGTTGGCCACTTCCTCGGGTGTCAAGCAGGTTTCATGGTATATGCACGTGCAACTATTGTACATTACAGTTGGGAGTCCCGTGGCGAGACACAATATACTGTCGCAGTTTTGCATTTTTTGTGTTGTTGTGGTGTTATACTATCCTGGTCCCGGTCCGTGAAATTTAAGGATGCAGTGAAAAATTTCGACAGCTGTTAATTGCTCGCCGTCGCGTGTACATCCGCAGGAGTATCGGTGGTCACCATGTGCGGGAACGCGACGCGGAAGTCACGGTTGTTTTGTTCTGATTCAGGAATATGCCACCATGGTAGACTGTAACTGGAGTGAATCATTTGGTCTTTGGTAGATAACAGCTGTCCACAATCACCACAGACGCGGTCGAAAAAAACTGGGCCTTGCTTATTGTCCATTTTTAATTACACAACTGTTCAAACACGGTACACCACGTGATGCGCGGCGCGGCGCGGCAACTCCACACATGTTGGAGGGGGGAGGGGTGTGCAGCTCGGCACCTAGCCTTGCTCCAGTCTCGTCGCGCGCGGATAAGTTGACCTTGGTGGCTGACTCGTCACACTCCGTGAGGGGTGGGGAGGCGCCAGCGTGTCGCGATGTCTCGGCATGTCCAAGATAGCGGACTAACCGTGTCACAGTGAAAAAAAGGGCGAAGGTGGTTGGCGTCCTTTTCCTCATGCTGTCTGGGTGCTGTAAAACTGTCCTGTTTACTGTAGCAGTTGCAGCACGCAGCCTCACGTGTCGGAAGCCATTCTGACGTGGGCGTGTGGTTGGGGAAGGCAGTATTTGAGGTATTTAGGCAGGGTCGGTAGGTTGAAGATGAAATGAGGTGTGGATGGGGACGTAATGGAAGTAATACCCGGCTGATTGAAGCAGTGAGATCCTTGTTGTCTCGGGGTCGTAATGCCGACGGCCCAAGGGACTGCATACATAGATGCTAAGAGATTTGTATGGCGAAGGGAGCTGTATAGCCTCTCCCACGCTGTGGTCTGTAGGCAGAGAGCCACATGCCATAAGTCCTTACCCAATTACAGGGAACACAGGTAACACTCGTAAACTAAATAAGAAATTTGTGGTAGAATTACTTACGTTTACTCACAGAAGCATACAAAATTCTAGGGTGCAGAAGGCATCACTAGCGAAGCGGGCCTGAACCTTTAGCCCGTTCAGTAGGCAGTGCTGATATAATAGCTACAAGCCGGTGGAAATGATAAAGTTGTTAAGCCCCTCGCGCACGAGCCGGAAGAGGATGGGGGGCCTCCGGGCCGACAAAAGCTAAAACATTCCAGTTGAAATACTTTAAACTATTGTAATGAAAGTGATTTATATAAAACAATGGTGAAAGGCCCGGAGTGCACACACGAGCTGCCGCCCCTGAACGCGCGCCGATGCCAACTGCCAGTTTCCGGCTCGGAACACTGCAGCGCTTCGTCCGAGCGGTGGTGCCGGGGAAAGATACAATAACACATAAAAATCTACACTGGACTAAAGACATAATTACATAGAAAATAAAATATTATGCATTCAGCATATCAGAGTCACTAAGTTAAAGAAAGTAACATATTTATGATATGGGGTGTGTTCATAGTGCCCCTCGTATAAGGGTGCATTTAAAAACACATGTCTTACTAAAACGAATACATATATAACACAAGAAGGTTGCCATAAGTACTGATGACTCCAATTAATTAAGAAATACCCTGGACACAATTGGCACACTCCGAGGGGTTACACACATACATACACCCACACACACGCTCTCACACGACACAGTGTCGCTGGAGGTGGGTGAGGGTGGCACAGATGCGGTGCGACAGACAGGCTAGGCCAGAGGGTGTGCATGGCACACGTCACAGAAATAAAATAAAAATTAATTAATTTGAAAGAGGCATTTATTTTTATTAGCAAAAAGGGGGTGGCAATATTTATGTAGCCCTTTAGCAACAAAACTATAAATCCGCCTCTATATGTAGCACCAACTTATATCTCAATCACAAACATCCAGGCCTGGGCCCAGAACAGAAATTTTCCATAAATTAAAGAAGTCCTTTCTCTGGCCAGGAATAAAACCCGGAATACATCAAGTTATATTTCAAGGCTTCCTGAAGTTGGAAATATATTTTTTTCTATAACATATTTCTATAGCTTGTGCTAATACAGACAAAATTATTCTATTCACTGTCATAACCAATTAATTTGCTTAAAATAAGTCTCTTAGTCTGTTATGACCTCAATTTCTAAAAGTCGTAATGCCTATTTCTCTCCCTACACACCCTACTTGCCGCACACATACATTTAGTTACTGAACAAACAAAAATAATGATGATTTTAACATGTAATGCAAACTGTGGGGTTACTTTGCTCCACTTTTTGGCTGGGGTAAAGTAGCCCCATTATTAAGGAAACCCTACCTGGTTTAGAAATGTGAATGAAACAAAAAAATAATGAGCAAAAATGAATAATACATAAAGATTCTATGTAACAGATAAATACAGCATGTAAATAAAAATGGCTCACCTCATTTGTTCGTTATTTTCTCGTAAATTCAGATTACTTTTGTACAGCACAAAAGTCAGCTAATTCTGTGAACTATTTTCAATGCTCTTTGTGCAACAGTAATCTTCATGAGCGTGGCTGCTAGATACATCGTTTTAAGTCCTGTGGTGCCATCTATATTGTCCAGTTACAATCAATCAGTAGTAGTCACAAGTGTACTCACTAGAGCGCTCTGACACATTTTTTTTGTTCGGGGCAAAGTAGCCCCAGTTTACAGTATGTTTCATTTAGCTCAGTAAAAACTAGTGCCCCTGTGTTGTTGTCCCTGTGATATCGACTTGTTATTGCATGTTTGTTTATTCTTAACTGTAAAGTAACTTACCGGTACGTTTAGTTTGAGCAATTGTGTTAAATCCAGTTGTGTGAGGTAAGAAAAAGTATGAATGGGACTCCAAAGTTATGTGTCTACAGTAGTTCTTTAGTGCAGCAATGCAACTCAATTTACTCCAACAACGCAATATTTAATACAGCGCTGTGTAACAACACAAGACGGACTTAATGGTTTCTAAAAATAATAACCTGAAACAGTCTGCTATTAGCGACAAAAGTATAGTTTATGTACACAATTGTTATTTTAGCATATTGTGTACCATTGACACAGCCCTACGAGCACAGCAAGTCCCCAGGATGTCCTAGGGACATCCTCTGAAGATATCCGGGTACATACGATCCTCGGGATGTCCTAGGGATGGATATTTCGGATGTCCGAGAGCTCCGAAAAACCATGTCCCTAGGACGTCCCAAGTACCTACTCGAAAAGTACATCACATCCCAGGAAGCTCCTTGGATGACGAATTTGGGTCATCCTAAATTCCTCATCTGGGGAGCTCCCAGGGATGTCGTTACAGGGAGCTCCCACGGAGCTCCTCTGAGGAACTCCCTGGGATGTCCGAGCAGGAGTTATCTGGGATGTCCCAACAGACACTCCCTGGGATGTCCGAGCAGGTGCTCCCTGGGATATCCGAGCAGGAGCTTCAACGGACATAGTGCATTTCTAGGCAAGTTCCTTATATGACCACTAGATAGCTCACGATATTGTTTAAATATACACGAGGTTTGTTGCAATTAATTTAGTCGGTAATTTATTACATTTACATATGCCTTAAGAAATTGGTAAAGTTATTAATTTCGACACACATATTTTATTATTACTGGTAGACTTTTGGAAGTTGAAGCATTTAAAAAATGTTACTACAGACGAATTGTTTATTCAAAAGATTTTAAGAGGCTACATTAACAATTATGTGGATTTGACTGTGTGTTAAATATTAAGTTTACATATCGCCAAAACAAATACATTTGTTTTCTTTTGTGTTGAATACTAGACTTTTACTTTTGTTGCTGGAAGGAGCTGCTAGGGATGACCCAGGGATGCATTTAATACAGGTCTCAGGGATGTCCCACGGCTGTGTTTAATACAGGTCCCAGGAAGCTCCTAGGGATGTCACAGAGATGTGTTTAATACAGGTCCCAGGGAGCTCCTAGGGATGTCCTGGAGATGCATTTAATGCAGATCCCAGAGAGCTCCTGAGGATGCCTTGGGGATGTGTTTATTACAGATCCCAGGGAGCTCCTAGGGATTTCCCAGGGATGTGTATGCCAGACATCCTAGGGATGTCCGTA
>PNEQ01120951.1:16018-31529 GCA_003012365.1 Medauroidea extradentata
AATGTTATCAACAATATCTACTCATTAAATACACGGGTATTGAATAAAATGTATAACCAATAGTAATCTTAGTTATAAATACCTGCGAGTTAACGTCTTTTAATACTGGTTTCTGTGCATCGACTCTAATTTATACGACCCGCACTATTGCCGTTACGTATCTCGTAAATATGTACACATGAAAATCGAATTTATAACTAAAAACCGCCACAAAAAAAAAACAGGCCATAATGACACACGCAATTTAAAAATTCAAACATGTTCAGTTACACTGCCATGAACGACGACGCACTCAACCAAAAAAAAACGTATTTTCTTAGTGTATGAAACAAAAAAAAATTGCTGTTTCTAAATCATGATACTCATGTTGACGATCGTAACACATAACAACTTACATATTACCAATGAGGAAACAGTCACTTCTAATACTTTTGAATGTGTTTTATCAGAAATCCATATTTATTGCACATTGACAAACACAACGCTCTCATCTTGTACCATCCGGTACCGTCATTGAACGCTTCCAAGCTAAGGGGCGAAAACCTAACTCTGATGCCACCTGTCGGTGAAATAATTAACTACGTCAGCGCGCGTAGCGCTAGACGCCTTTCGCTAACGACTGTTGAATTTGAACGGCCCGGATTACATCACTTTCTACTGGCGCCGTTTCAGTAAACTTATACAGGCAGTAAGTTTGTCAATATTATCATAAATAAATATTTTATAGTATATTAAATACGAAGAGGTCGATTCCATTTGATATTCTTTCAGTAATGTTGTATTTAAATATAAATTACACGGAACTACGTGCGATAATTCGCTGCCAACTGTATAAGCAGTAATGTAACCGTTGTCAATGTTGAATTATATGCAGCAACGGCTAGTGATTTTTTTCAAAGGTTAAATCTTTAGTGTTCACTTTATTCCGAATGACCTATAGTACTTTTCCATGAACTTTTCCTACATGAAAAGGACTTGAAATGAACTTCCTTAGGAAGTCCTAGGGACGATAGTACCCACATCCTATAGACGTCCTCAGGATGTCTGTGTGTTGGTAGGGAGTAAGCATAAAATGTATAAGTAATTTTAAGTTAAAAATTTGTGAGGGACTATTCTAAGTTTCTGGGTTGTCTATCGTTAACTTTCGATCTCGATTCCGAGAGAGAGTACTCCAACCGATCGGGAAAGAAACAACTCGAAATAGGCTATTCTAAATGGAGTGTTGGTTCGTCTCATCCTTACTTCGGCAAAGTTCGGGTTATCGACTTCCTCCTCTAACAGTTTTCTCCAACATCTTAACTGATAGTTTATAAATAACTGGACAAAAATAAATACTTGAAATTTTCACAAAATTTACATGAAAATTATTTTTGGTCTAAATATCACTCTTGTAAGTTAAATAATTTAATACATTAGTCTGTAAGAATGTTACTCTCTGTTGTTGGTATTCGTAATAAGCAAAATAATGAATATTTTTAGAACCTATTTACATGGGATATTTTGTGCGCAGTGTGTTTGCATTATGTTTCGTTTCAACACAACTCTCCACACTGATAGCTGCTAGGAACTCGCCGAACAATATTAAATAACAGAACATTTCGTAGAAAATTAAATAAACCAATTATGTATATACATGTCTTAATAAGTAGGCAGTGCTCAAATATACAATGCAAGAACAATAAGTCCAGTATAAACACTGGCGAATAATTGTGTTGTCACATTAACATGACAGTAATGTAAAATAATTCTAAAAAATCATAGAAATAATTTCTGAAAATTAATTTGCATGTGACTTATCAATGCTAGAATATACTGTACATATTATTGTACACATTAAATAATCCCGTGTTTTTGTGACGATTTGAACTTCAAAAGTATGTATTTCAGGGAGTAACACCCCAGCACCACTAACCACATGGCCACATATATGTGGAAACATGTGAAATCATAATGATCTACTACCTAACAAGGTACTTGAATAGCATCAAAAACTTTAAGCGTTTGCATAGTTTTAACACTTCGAGTATTATTTAAAATACAGTAAAATTCAATGTATACATCGGTAAAATTTTGCGATACTTACGCTGGCGTAGCCATCACTGTTCGCGTGCTGTCGCACTACCAACCTCGCAGGTCTAAATATACCACATTTCCTCCCCCACATAATGTACAGAGTTAAGACCCAACTACCCTATGCACACTGCCGTCTGAGTAAAGTGTACTCTTAATCCTAAATAAATAAGTAAACTAGAAAGCACTTTACAGAACAACTGTAATACTACTTAATTCAAAC
Source organism: Medauroidea extradentata (assembly GCA_003012365.1). Lineage (NCBI taxonomy): Eukaryota > Metazoa > Arthropoda > Insecta > Phasmatodea > Phasmatidae > Medauroidea > Medauroidea extradentata. Next base: position 18,312 of record PNEQ01120951.1, read on the forward strand.
AGGTATTAGAAGAGACTAGTACAATTCACCTAAAGGTGCAACCATGATCAGTTTTACAGTCAAATACAGAATGAACTACAGTATTAACCTCATTAAAGTTAAAACAATGACAACGGTATAGCTATCACATGTCAAAAGGTATCTTTTTCACTCTGTTTCGCTTAGGGTATCTCTATACAACATCTGTCTGCTTCTCGACAGGGTTAAATCGATTGTAAAATCCCTAAACTCTTGACTAGCATCATCCTGGAAGGTTCCTGCTGTGGTATCTAAGAAGCTTGAACACTCCCAGGCTGTTGTCCACTCTAGAACGGCTAGTAGTGCCACTGTCCTGGCCTTGAATGATGATGACGCTGTCTGCTGTCAGTCTATTCCTTCCACCGATGCTATCCACTTCCATGAAACCCTTACTACACGTGCTGTCTTCTTCCGCTCTGACATCACCTACTACACTCTCCTCATATGTCCTTGGGGCTTGTTGTGGAAGTGTTCGTAGTTGGTCCAAGTGACATCGATAAGTTTTCCCAGAACGCTGAACATTTTAAGTAATAGAGCCTAATTGCTGAGTCACAATTCCTCGCTCCCACTGTTCCATTCCACGGAAATAAACCTTAAAGGCAACTGAAACTCCAACATCAAAGGCCACATAGCGGTGCAGTGATGTGCTGCAAGCAGACTGCAGTTGATGAGATGTTACCTTAGCTGCTACAGAGAGAGTCAGCAAAGAGAGCCGTCTCCAGATGACCCTTCCAAATAAGAGACTGCTAAGAGTCTCCCCAGTGGCTGTATGAGGTGTAACATGATAGGCCAACAAGAAGTTTGGAAGGGCGATTTTAAGAGGAACACGAGAACTCACTAATACCTTTATTTGGCCTTAATAGTCTTCACCATGTTTTCTGCTTGGCCATTGGTTGAAGGGTGATATGGAGGTGAGAACGTGTGTAAAATACAATTTTGCTTGCAGAACATAGAAAACTGCTCCGATGCAAACTTCGTCCCGTTTTCCGACACCAAATGCTCAGGAAGGCCATATGTAGCAAACCACTTTAGTAGTACTGCCAAAACTTCTTCTGAAATAATGCAGGTCAGCTCACTAACTTCAGGCCATTTTGAGAACGCGTCAACAAGAATCAGAAAATACTTCCCCAAAAAGGGGCCTGCTATATCAATATGCACTCGCTGCCAGGGCCTATCAGGCCACTGCCAAGGCAGTAAAATAGACTTGTTAGGGGACTGTCCGTTTTGGAGACAAGCTGTACATGAAGCCACCATACCTTCCAAATCTGATTCGATTTTTGGCCACCACACATATGAGCGAGCCTTGTTGAAACCTTTTGTGGAAACCTTCATTTTACTAACGGCAAAATGGGCAGAGTGTAATTCGTGCAGAACCTTATTCTTCAGGGCTGAAGGTACGATTACTCTATGACCCCACAACAAACAGCCCTGCTCAATAGCCAACTCATTCCTCCTAATATGTAATGGCTTTAGAGAATCTTCCACTTCCTTGGGCAATCCATCACGAACATAAATAATGACTCTACCCAAGACTGCATCATGCTCTGAACCGACTCTAATATCTTTTTAGCTTACCAGCAAAAACTCAGATGCTCCAACATCAAGGTATGAAAACTGTTAATATGTTTTAACGCTGTGGAGTGGTAACCTTGAAAGACCATCAGCATTGCAGTGTTCCTATCCTTTCGCATACTTTACCTTGTACTGAAAACCTTGCAACATCACTGCCCATCGCTGAAGTCTATTTGCTGCTAACTGGGGAATGCCACAATGCTCCACAAAAATATGAGTCAAGGGCTGGTGATCAATGACGAGAATTTTTTATTCCGAACACAATGGCCAATGCCTCCATATCCAACTGCGAATTTTTTTCCGCAACAGACAAGGTGCGCGAAGCAAAAGCTATTGGCTTTTCGACACCATCTGGATAAACATGACTGGTGACTGCTCCAACTCAGTAAGTAGAGATCACATGCTAGTTTTATGGACAATTTCAGGTCATAGTGTGTGATCACACATGATGATGCAATCAACTGTTTTAATGTAACAAATGCATCGTTACAAGTAGAAGACCAGTCCCAACGATGACCCTTTTGCAAAAGTATATGGAAGGGTGCCAGACATGTTGACAGATTAGGCAAAAAAACGTGCATAATAGTTTACCAACCCTAACCAGGCTCTCAGCTGTTTCACATCTGTTGGACCACTCCCTAACTTTATCAGTGCAAGTATGCAACCCATCTTGGTCCATGTCCAAAAAACTGCACAGATTTTTGGAAAAACTTGCACTTACCTTTGTTCACCTTAAACCCATATTCACTTAGACGTATTAAGAGCTTCTGAAGATTATCCCAGTGTTTCTGCTCTGACTGACCAGTTACCATAATTTCGTCCTGAAAGCAGACTATACCTTCTAAGCCTTGAAGAAACTGATCCATAGTTCTTTGAAATATGGCCGGACATGGTGTTACAACAAAGGGAAGTTGGGAATAACAAAAGAGGCCCTTGAGAATGTTAATGGTACACAGTGTTTGGGATTTATCATCTACCTTAACTGCAGTTGCTGAAAGGCATTAGACAAGTCAATAGTTGAGAACTCAACCCCCCTTGCAACCTTGAAAATAATTTGCCCACTCGAGGCAAAGAATACTGTTCCACAACTAGCTGCGGGTTTACAGTTGTCTTGAAATCAGTACAAATTTTTACTGTACACCTCTCTTTGCAACAGGAACAATTGGAGTTGCCCATTCACTGAAGTCTACTGCGTAAAGCACACCGATCATCACCAGTCTATCCAGTTCAACACCAACCTTGCTCCTTAAGGCAAATGCAAGAGGACGTGCCGCACAAAAAATTGGAGCGACACCTTCCTTTTCATGTAGTGACACTGTCCCACCTGAGAATGTTCCTAAGGCCTCTGAAAACAAATTGGGAAACTTCTGCAACAAATTATTAAGTACCAACTCATTGTCTTGAGTTAAATGATAGGGACATGGTTGTGGTAACTGCAGGACTTCATACCAATCTCTTCCTAGAAGAGGAGGGCCTCCATTTGGTACAATAAACAGATCTAATATCACAGCTTCTTCTAGACCCGCAACAGTCACCGGCACATTGATAGTACCACATGGAGTCATGATGTCACTGTTATAGCACTTAAGTTGAACACTGGTAGGGGTTAGAGAGTAATTTGATAAACTCTCCTTTGATGTCTCCTCCGAAACTGCAGAAATTGCTGCACCAATGTCTATTTCCATATCTAGGGTCACATTACCTACCATTACCAGCAAAATCCACGGCTTAGTGCGTGTGATATCCTTATTTCTAAGTCCCACTACAATTTGGTCACGAAGTGCCGAGTCGAGGAAGGTCCCGAAGTTGCAGGAGCAAGTCAATTTGCGTAATCCTACCACAAAATCTGCTACTGTTTCGTGACTTTGTTGAAACCTTTTGTGGAAATTGTGACGTTCGGTAATCGCTTATGGCTTCGGTGAATAATGAGCACCCAATAACCCTACTAGCTCTCTGTAGCTTCGCAACACCTCGTACGTGTCTTTTCCAATTCCTGAAATCAAATATTGCCCGCCGGTTCTTGTCGTCTTCTACCTTGTCGTACACGCCATTTGCAATGAAAACTTGTTCCAGTCGCTCTATGAAGAAACCCCAGGAATTTTCTCCCGGCGAGAAGTTTTCAACTTTAAAACTTGCCATGATGTTCTTCCATGTTTATCTTTTTTGTCAAGCTATCCCATCCTCGTTGCCACTGCTGTTCGTGTGCTGTCGCACAGCCAACCTCACGGGTCTGAATATACCACAGTACACTAAATTAAAAATTACAAACTTTGAGAAGATTTAAACCAAGACGTAACTAACTCTGGGTTACGAAGCTAAAGTGCTAACCACACACCTAACTGTGCGGTTTGTACTTATAGACTAAAATAGTTATGTAAAGAATTACCTATTTTTACCTTTTTTTAGTTTGTGCACATACTTTGTAAACAGTTCAGTTACGTTTAATATGAGCGGATGTGAAACGTATTGTGCATATAATGTTATACACATCAAGCCACCCCATTGCCCAAAATGTGGTCTATAATAAGTGAGATACTGTGTTAGTAACTCTTTGCCGTACTTCAAACTATGGCTCTAACGAAACATTAATGGTATTATATCAAGCACAACGTTTAGAGTGCGGAGATACATAAATATTGTGCCAATCTGCAATAAATGTAACCTTCGCATTTTCCTCCGTTATGTTTGTTAACCAGGGGTGTTAGACATACCAGGATCCTGGTACTCATACCAGTTTACAGGCTGCTGTACCATGTACTAGGACACTTTCGTTCTGGTACGCGAAAGTACCAGGATTCCATAATTTTGTATTCATCTAATGGGATGTCCGAGAAAGCTGTGGCATTGCCAAATCATTGCTGAAAAATGCAAGCTGTAATAATGGTGAACTGACTTCAGCAATTCTTGAGTATCGTAACATACCTCTCTCTGGTCTTGATGTATCGCCTGCACAGTTGTTAATGAGGCGGAAGTTACGAACTAAGTTAGGAACCTATTGTTGCTTCCTTTTTGTGTAGAAAGGTTCTGCTGAAAATACTGATTAATGAAGCATTTTATTATTATTTCTTCCCAATTAAAACCCAGTGGTATGGCTCATAGAGAGCAAATTATATCTAATCAGCAAGCAGTGAAGTGTTCTTTTGATAAATCAGCTGTAAAGGAGCGAGTTTTTCACAGTGATGACAATGTGATGGTACGAAATGGTGATACATGGGAACCAGGAATGGTAGTGGAGCCACATAGTAATCCTTCGATCCTATTACGTGATGAATTCTAAAGGCAATATTGTGAGGCGTAGTACAAGTCTTTTAAGAAAATCACTCAATAGTCCCATAGTAATCACTGACCAGCATATGATAGTCAAGCTTCTTGTAATTACCAAATAAATGATAGCCTGTCAGGTCAGCATGCTGAAGGGGAGGAAGTGTTGCAAGAATGGCCAGTAGAGATTGTCAAAGATGCGCAATGAAATGAGACATTGCCGCTTGTTATTAAAAGTGGGCGAACTGTTCATTTACTGCAGAAGTTGTATGACTATCAAATTGAATATACCTAAGTTAATCCTATAATTGTAGTTAGCTATACATAATGGTTATGTATACCATAATATGGGGTGAATAGGAACAGCGGTGTGAATAACTTTCGCCAACAACTCGTCAGTAAAACATAATTTTTTAATGTCACTATCGTTTATAATCAGTTCTTACGTGCAAATGTAACAGCAGATTCTCTAAAAGGAGGTTTTCTATTAAAAATTTGATTGTAAACTTCCATTCCTATTCACCCACTGTTACTATTCACCCCGTTTAATGGCACGTATGTTTTGATTATCTCCATGTGTACATAAATTGATTAAGAGTGAAACGTCTAGCGGTAAATTTGTTTACGTTTGTTCAGTAACATTACTGTTTATTTTGTTTGAAAGTGATTTCTTAAACCATTTTGGAAAATTGGAGATATAACATTGAGATTGATGTACAAGGTTGGCAGGAGTGAGGCAGAGTGTGGTGTGGGATCTGTATGTGAACATGAAATAAAGGCTGGTGTTAAAAAGGAACGAGTTGATTATTACTAACGAAACACACAGCTTCAAGCTCCATTTCAGTAACCATGGACTCTCACATTGTTTCTTGCATCAGTCAGTATTGTAGGTTTCTTCAACAAGGGTAATTGTGTTTATTACAGGCACTGTACATCGGGGCACAGAGGACATTTGAGCAGACCACCATGATAGTGTCCGAGAGTTACTGTATTTACTTTCATAATTGAAACAGACATTTAAAACTCCAATATGCAAAGCATAATGTATGTAAAATTGTTTGTTTTGTATATTTTAAAGTTTGTGCCATTCCTAAAAATTAAATATTAATCATTCCATACGCACGAGGTACTGGAAGTGTTTATACCCCGTAGCGAGTCAAGGTGCCCTTAGTGGCCATCCTTCCTCGAGGCAGTTCGTCGAAATCATCTGGAGATGTGAGACACTGTCTGTGTGCACTACATATCTTGCTTACTGATTTTAGTTTTCGATAGTATCTTTTAGTATACCGGTTCACCTTTGTCTAGCACACGTTACCAGACATCCCATCGCATTGTGCGTCTGCTTAACTTAATTATTATTACCAAGTTTTGATACTTCAATTTAAAATCTGCATCAGCACCATCATGGTCACGTTGCTAGGGACTTCTATATCGAGAGCCATCCAAGTTCCTCATTCATTATACGAGACATATATCAGGTATTATTTGTTATTTTAATTTTGTACACATGTTGCTGGCATTATTTTGTAATTCTGTGTTATTTTAAGGGCATGCTATGCTTTGTGACCGACCATGCGCAGGTGAACATATCGCCATAGTGTTTTAGTCAGTGGCGATGCGTGACATAATTTGAAAGGCAAGCTACTAATCATATTTGAGACTACCAGGATTTTAGCGTTTAAAAAAGGGAAAGAGGGGGTGGGGTGGCTTAGAACTCGGAATATTTGAACTGAAGAGAGAAATAATAAAACCGACTAAAAAGCATATTCCTTGGCAACAAGCGTGGCAGCCAGTTTAGCTACTGACGGAACGGAAATCATACTGTAACGGCTTGTATGGCAGCTGTGAAGGTATCAGGTATCGCGTCAAAGATTCTTTATCAAGATGCGTGAAGTTAATATGACGGGATACCTGATACCTTAGAAAAAACTAAGGAGCCAGCCAGGGGGTGGGTCATATTGTCATGTTACTATCTACAGAATGCCGCGTTGGCTGGAGCGTCACTTGGGGGGTGGGGGGGGGGGCAAATTCCCTCTCTTGGATTTAGAAGGATTTGTGCATAAAACTTTTTGGTGTACTTTGTTATTTACATAATACTAACATAAGCGCATAAAACCGATGTTTTATTATTAAAGTTTATAATTTATACATGCTCAATTAATAAAAAAGATGCCACAGTCACAGTCGCCAAAAATTCTTGTCTCTCCCTCCAAGAAAAACCTGAAATGACACCTCTGCGTGTTGGGAAATCACGGTTCGTGACGTGGCCGATGTTCGAGGCCATTGACTGTAGAGTTACAGCATGCGCATTATCATAATCATCACTCAGATAAAGCCTTCGTTTATTATCCTGCCATCAACACTGTTGAACGATTTTTGTATTTTTAAAAATAAATGCTTTGGAATCCCTGTTGCCAATAAAGTTTTAGTAATGCTCACTTTGCAAAATTGCATAATTTTCAAAGTAAGTTGTAGAATTACTTTAGACGGTTCGGAATGGAGCACTTAAAAAATGCCCTGCAAAAAAAATATATTTTCAACCATTTCGTATCTTTCTGCGCGTAACGGCAAACGATGGGAAATGTCTAACATCTCTAGGCACGGCACTTGATGTTTGAGCAAGTAACATAAAGTGTTCAGTCGGTAGGAACCTATATAGTTTGATAAAAAAATGACAAAATACAAGTATGGCTATTTCGGTTGATATTGTTTCAGTATTGTTGTGTTAAAATATGAAAATACACGGAACTATTTTGCGTAATTTGGCTGCCAAACGTACAAGGTGCAAAGCAACTATAGTTATTGTAGAATTATATGCTGTAACGGCCAGTTATATTTTTTCAAATGTTAAATTGTTAGTGTTCACTTTATCTTGAACGACCTATAAGGCTTCTTTTGGCAACTGGGTTTCCAAAATGTTTCATTGTAAAAGTAGCCTACAAAAATTACAGTCAAAAATCGATCCCACAAGGTTAGTTCATATATGTTTATGAGAACTGAGCACAAAACACCATTAATGATATTAATTCTGCAACATTTACAAAAAATTCGAATACAGAGAAATTTTAAATATGATTACAAACATGTTGAATTAAACAAATTTCAGGTGTCGGCCTACCTTCTCTGATGAGGTCACAACTTTGCTGAAAAGTAAAAACACTACTGGAAAAAGGTTTAGCACGTAATCCACTTAACAAAACACTTGCATCCATGTTTCCGTTAATTCATTTTATGTATCTAGGATTTTAGTCTTGCAATACCCATTTTATCCCTAGTTTAGACACCACAGCTAATAATGGTAAATTTCAAAGCACAGTAACCAAATTCAATAAAAAAAACTATAATTTTCACTTGGCAGTTTAACAGTGTAGCATGGGAACTTGACAGCATATTGGATTCGTGTAGTAAAACCAACTGCCAGTGACCAGTGTTGTCAACTGAAGTTTATAGAAAACCACTAATGACACTGGAATAATCACCGGAGACCTGTCTTATCAATAGAAGAGGGAGTTTCCAATTTACTAGTATCAGTTTAAACAGTCTTCATCTCCCTGTTTATCAACTTATAAGTTACAAAACTTGACAACTAATACATTATCTGAAATCACAGTAACTGGTTACAAAACCACTATAGTGGCAATTCTGCTAGATTCGGCTATATTCGGATCACTTCGGTGAGAAAGCACTGCAATCGTAGCTTCTAACACAGCATCACATAGCCAATCCCCTCCCGTGTTCCTTCCGCCCGGCCACCTCTCCAACCCCTTCATTCACCCGAATACTATCGCTGCAACTCTATCCCCTAGAAGCGATATTGGAAGCGCTTTTAAACAGCTTGCTTTGGTAGTTTACGAGTTCTTTACTTCCGTTTGACAGTGTAGTAATCCGACCGGAATTCGTAAAAGATACACCTATTTGCACGAGTCGTAGTTAGCTTCCAGTAGAGACAAGGTTACAAGAAAATATTTATTATAATCAGATAATTGTCAGGAAGCTGCCTGTGCAAGCACTGCTTACCTTCCTTACCCTGACGAGACGCCACTGGTTTTAGTGTTCATGTATGCAGTGTGTCTACTATTAATTTAATTATCACTCATTCGTGCAAGGCATCTATAGAGCATCTCACACTTAGAATGCAGTACAGGGTTATATGTCGTTCGCTCTCTCTTTTCAATGCATGATAACTGCCGTTAGCACTGTTCTTGTTTCGGCGCGTGCTGTTGCCAGAAATCCCAAAATTTTCAAACTGTAACTTTGATCTTAAAATTTTTGCATATTGTACAGCAACGAAACGTGCATCGGGTGATAATTTGTTTCATAATTTACACCATCGTAAGGGGTTTAAAAATTCATAAACTAAAATTTTTAACTTAGAACTGTTTTCACGCATCCTTAAATATATCACATTATAACTTTCGAAACAGAACCAAAATCGTATCCAGATTTTTATGGTGTGTAATTTCATATATCTAGATGCCAACGAAGAAATCTGAAAGCTTAATTTTGTTTTGTTAGTTGTACAGAGTATTTTTTTTTTAATTTTAACATGCATTTTGCAACAAACTGAAACCTCAAAAAGTTGGTCAGTGAGAAACTTTTTTGTTATTAAAGTTAGATGGGGAATGAAAGCATAGAAGTTGTTCGTAATGAGCTAAATATATTTTTAGAAGCAAAACCACTACAATAGCTTTAACCATTCCATTGTTTGTAACATGAAATGTGTTGTGTATTAGATCAACGTGCTTGCCCTACAAGCCAAGACATCTTGATGGGCGCTGGAAGTTCCGTTATCTTTACTGACTGAGCTGTTCTGTCAGGGTAGGACAGAAGTAACTTATAGCTTCCTTTAGTCAGCTGATTTGTTTCATCCCGTATTTTAAACTAGTCCAGTAGTACACCAGTGTCTCGCGGCCACGTGACGTGTTGTATCCAGTGACTGATTTTGGAGCAAAAATGTCGTTAATGTGTGAATTTTTGGTTAACTCTTATTTGTAAGGAAAGGTAACACCCAAAAACTCAATATAGATAGACTATGAGGGAGGGAGAGGAACATAGTGTTGAACATATTCCAGTATTTTTCACAAACGTACTAGTAACACAATTAAGGAAGCATTCAAATCAACAAGCTGTTCCAAACAAACCATTTACACTCTCAGGAAGAAACAACAGCAATATGGTAATTTTAACGAACCTGCAAAGTTGAAACCGAAAATGAAAGGCAAAACTCACCTAAACAAGTATAAGACCATTACAAATCATTTCTGCTGCGATAGTTCCTTTTGGTTATTAAATAATCATTATTCTTAAAAGCACTTAAAATAAATTATATAAAAATTTGGTAAAAATAGGTCACCCACTGTTTGCTACATGGTTTTTATTTTATTTTCCCAAGAAAAAATTACATAGTTTCGACAAATTAGTTCATTTACTGAAACTCAGTTAAGTATATAGTCAGCTTCTGTTAAATATATTTTTTAACGAATTTAACACTACTGTATGACGAATTTATCTGCTCTCGTTTTGGCTTAAAAATAAGTGTCACAAAAGTAGTGGAAATGAGGTATTGTTTACATAAAGGCCAAACGTTTGTATTGTTTTGATTCACAAAATATCCTCCCACTTCAAATGTAATTTCAGTAAACATTTGACGGGGATGAGGGTGGAGGAGATGGTTAATTATGAAAAGTACTGACGTGCTCTAAGAGCGTTCCTGACTAGGCGCCAGCTGGTTAGCGGAGAACCGGCATTCAGGTGTTACGAGTGGAATGGTCTCAGGGTCGCGTGGCCGACGGCCGGCTTCAAAACTCTCCTCGTCCTCTGTCGTTATACTTACTCTCGGGGAGTGCTGTGGCCCTCCCCATGCTCATATACACACACAAACAAAGCACTCGACAGGGATTTCGGGCACCTGTACACCCACATGAAAATACTTAATCGGGTTGTAGGTGTTAGAATTCATTTAATAATAAGGCTTATTTCAGAGCACAACAAGATGTTACCATGCTTCTGAAGTTCCATATTCCACTAGTTCCTTATTTACATCAGTGCCTCTAGCAGCATCCAAATGAACTGTAGGTAATGTTTACAATCTCATGACACCCCCGGTCAATTTCAAGTCTCGAGTGTACTACATTTGCACAACACAATCATACATCAAGTCTTACTGTAACAGACAAAACATAATTTGAAATTGCACAAGAGAATTCGAGAAGTCCTTACAAATTAGTAATACACACAACACAGACAAGAATCAGTGCACAACACACATTATCTCAGACACAACATTTCTCTGTACATTCAGAATTTAGCAGTACCTAGTGGTTTTGTAAATATGTCAGCCACATTTTTACTTGACTCCACATAGTTGACCTTAATCAGTTGTTTATCAACAATGTCTTTCAAGAAGTGAAATTTTATGTCTATGTGCTTAGAACGTTTAGTGTTCTCATAGTTTTTTATCATATGCATTGCCCCCTGATTGTCGACCATAAGAAACCCTCCACTTCTCTTGTTTCACCCAAAAACTCTGACAGGAGTCCTTTCAAGTACAGCAAGTCTGAGGCTGCCACACTGCATGAAGTATACTCAGCCTCCACTGAGCTCAGAGCAACAACTGGTTGTTTCTTAGAGCACCAGGACACCAGGTTGCCACAGTGAAAAGAGGCCATCCCGCTTACACTCTTGCGGTCCGTCTTGTCGCTACCCTAGTCTGCATCCGCAAATGTGGTGATCTGAGAACACTGATCCGGGCTTTTCTGGTACACCAATTTCTTCTCGCTGGTACCCTTCACATATCGGAGCACTCTCTTTGCTGCATTCCATAATGCTCTAGTTGGGCGATCAAGAAAACGACTCAAATAAGCAGTGGCAAATGCGATATCAGGTCTACTGACCTGGGATAAGTATGTCAAGCTACCGACCAGTTCTCGATACGGCACATCTATCACCCTGTCTTCTTCGCTGGGTCTTCCATTGGAGATGGAGATCCTTTGCATCCTTCCAGGTTAAATCTCTTTAACATCTTGTCAATGAGCTTATGTTGGGTCAGTTCAATCCTGTTTTCATCTATTGTGAACTCTGCTCCAATGAAGCATTGCAGTTCGACATCTTTTGCACTGAATTCTTCTGTCAGTTTTTCTGAGAGCTGTTTGATTCTAGCTGCATCGCCTATCAATAGAATGTCATCTACCCATATAACTAACCATAAGTCATCACCAACATACAGACAGACATCAAAACTTGACCTCCTCAGATTATTTTTTGTTGCAAACTGGTTGAAGCATCGGTTCCAGCATATGGGAGACTCACGAAGTCCATATAGAGCTCGTTGAAGCTTTAGAATTTTCTTTCCCTTTTTTACTCCTTTTGGCTGAAAAATGTACACCTCCGATTCTAATATTCCATTCAAAAAAACTGTTGGAACATCCATCTGCTTAACACACCAATCTTTCTGAAGTGAATATGACAGGGCTAACCTGATGGTGGACAACTTGGCAACAGGCGCAGACACTAGTTCACTTCTGTCTGTTTGAAACCCTTTTGCCACTAACCTGGCCTTCTTAGTTCCGTCTGCTTTGGTGTGGAACACCCATTTCGTCTCAATCGGTTTAACGTTCTCTGGTGAGTCTGCTGTTATCCACGTTTGAAACTTTTCGTGTACTTCTAGTTCCTTTTTGATCGCTGTCCTCCATTCTTCACTTTCTTGCACTGCTTCTTCATAGCTTTGTGGGTCGCATTCGCTCACTAGGCAGTACGCCACATAAAGTTCATAGTCTTCTCGGGATTTTGGTTTTCCTACTTTTCTCTTAGATCTTGTAAGGGATAACTCTTCATTCTGACTATCAAATCCGTGAAATTCTTCGTCGCTTTCTGCAGTTGTAGTGGTCTTTTCTATGTTGGCTTCGTCTTCACTTTCTTTATTTCTTTCGTCATTTGTAGGGACTTGTTCTATGGTGGTGATTTCTTCACGTCCCTTGGCACCATCATCACTGATATTAATGTTTGGTGTAGCTGGGGTGTTCTGCTCCTCATACCACACATCAGTCTCATCAAATGTAACGTCTCTCGACACTTGTACATTGCCTGTAACACGGTCCCAAACCCTATAACCATTAGGGCTATAACCAACCATTCTGGTTGGTTTAGCTCTGTTGTCCAACTTGTCTATTTGTGGAAATTTCATTGTCCACGCTTTGCTTCCAAAAATTTTCATTTTTGTGAGGTCAACTTTTCCCAAAAAGAGCTGGGCAGGAATTCCTCCTTCAAGTGCTGCAGTAGGGGACCGGTTGAGCTGATAAGCTGCAGTACGTATAGCTTCTCCCCACAGGTGCTTTGGCAGATTTGTTTCTGTGAACATTGTTCTCACTT
>PNEQ01120958.1:0-15441 GCA_003012365.1 Medauroidea extradentata
TACTTCTTGCGACATTTTTTTCTAACACTGCGAAGCGCGAAGAAGACGAGAAAGTAAACACTTACTAGAAAAACTAGCATCTGCCAACTGTAGAAACCCAAATTTTCGTCGAATTTCTTCCAAATCAGGATATTTCTTCAAAAAAGACATGCCAACTGCCGTCGCCGAGAGTGCATTGTCGCAAAGTTTTGCGTACCGGATTAAGATAGCGACAGCTCGCAAACGAGAGTGGTCATGATCAGGAAATCGCTATTTCAAACACGATGCATCGGTAAGTTGCGATCGTACCATAGAGGTAATATAAGGATCGTACGCAAACTTGCGACTGCGGGTCATAATACACCCGCTGGCTAATTTCAAATGGGAAACCCATTTAACATTATGACATGTTTAACTTATATTTTCGGTCCCTAGCATTCCACTGCGTGTAAATGTTTTTTTTAGCCTTTCAGAAATAAGAAAATTGGGAATTACAACTTAAAGTGACATACCATTGATGTATTTTAGTTACGATTTCTGAATCATGAATATATGTCTCATGTGACTTATTAAAAATAGTAGATTCCAGATGTATGTTCGCATCTATGATACATGATATTTGATTATGGTTGCATAGGTAGACGGAGGAAGCCTTCTTAGTTTTGCTTTATTTAACAGGGCTCCTACAATCAGAGTTAAAATCTTTTCCCGGACTTTCCATGATTATTTCATGACACTTCCCTGACTAGGAAAAGGGAAAAAAAAAATTGTTTCAGTTTTACAAAAACTGTGATGTTTCAATTGCACAATATGGACAGCATTTCATGTATAAATCTACAGCCAAATATGAACCCTAAAACATTGTTATAATATGCTGGTCCAAAAAATTTGTTGCTTTTTCTTGTTAACAAATGATAGTTTATAATTCACACTGTTTAATTAACTTGCTAGTATTATACTTGCAACATGTCAAGATAACTAAGAAACAGGTACATTTCTTAAGAGAATAAAAGGATTGCCAAATATTCCAAAATGTTTTACACAAACAAATGAAATACCCGGACCTTCCTTGACAAGCCAATTCCCTGAATTTTCCTGGCCAGTAAAATTTTCCCTACTTTCCAAAATGTAGGGACTGTGGTTTAATTTGCATGTATAACACGAGACATTGTGTCATGCCACTAAATACATAAGGGAGTTATACTGGAATCACAATAGTGCGACGGACGTGACGCTAATTAAATATATTTTTCAACCAACCAGTATTGAGATCTCTATAACGTCAGTGCGACAAAAATAGCTCGCGCGATGGAATTTCTGAATAGAAATATTTATATTTATTTGCGTCATGTGTGCGATAAACTTTAAAAAATTGTGTTAAAAATAATGATGGTATTTCTGGTTTGCTGGTAACGCTAATGGAGGTATTGCTATTGTGTTTCATTTGCCAAAACATAAACGTCTTGTAAATTCGTACGACTTTCATATCACATTTTCCTTGGTTTTGAAGAAAAACTGAGCTTCTTGGAAGAAATGTTAATTTTTAAAGTTCCAGAACGGGCAGAACATTACGATGTGCAAAATAAAAATTACAAAAATTGTTAAAGACATGAAAAAGCTTGTAAAAATGCATAGTACATTATTGATGAGGCATAAAGCCTAAACCACAACTATGTATTCTGCCTTATTCATAACATAAATTAATTTACATATGTAAACATCATGCTTCAATGGAAATAAATATGTGAAGAGGTATTGATAAATGTAATATTACACATACTAAATATTATCATTGCAGTAATAAACAAAGAAGTGCTCTTTTATTCTAATGTGTCATGACAACCATACTTGAACTCTACAAAATTTTTTGCAATTCGTATTTATATTCAAGTTTTCCGGCGCATGTGTTTTTGTTTGCATGTGTTTCGTTACTATGATAAAAACCAACATTGTTTGTTAAACATTAATGGCTGTCGTAACAGAAGTTTGTGTATAGCAGCCACAGACTATTTTATATTTTTGTATTTGTCGCGACACGTTAAAATATGTGCTCACATAAACGTGAAAATTTTGTGTCATGTGACGGTCTTCGCGCTATTGTGATTCCAGCATTACTAACACTGGGCAGCAGAAATTTTTTTCTACTTGAAAAGCACAATTATTCAATGACAGATGTGGCAATTTGTAATACTTTAAATGTGTGTAAATTTTCTATACATTAAAAACTTACATAGGGATGGCTGTACACTGGGTTAAAACTAGCGTCCACCAGAATGTAATAAACTGCCAACAAAACAAAAAAAACGAAGTCTCTCGTACTGTTAACTTCAATTAAATAAACACAATTAATAATAGCATTTTCTTCAGAGGTTGTAGCAAATGTTCAGTTAATTGTGAATGAAGTACGAAGAAATGTTCAAAACCGTTGAAATTAAAATATTGCTGTTTGACAATGTTGAGAATTAGAATATAAAACTCTTAAAACAATAAACGTTCATTTAACACATGCTTGCTAGTCCACTGCAAGATATTACAAATACATTAATGCAACCAAGAGTCTAAATGGCAAAGTCCAAAGTAAAATTGCAACAATAAATATTTACAATATGTATGCAAAACATGATTCCAAAAATTTAAATTAATTATGTCCCTTCTGCCAAATACTTTTAATATTTTTGCAAATTCTTATGAGATTATTAGGTGAATATATTAAGATACATACCTTCAACTGAATCATTTGGGAGAGGACTCACACCCAAGTCATTATCAGAAGTGATGGAAGTTGTACATGTAAACTTTCGGCCCTCTGTCGCAATAGGCGAAACTGCAATACACAAAGTAATATTCAATATTAGTTGCAATCACAGCTCGTTCAAATGTCCCAGAACAAACTGATATTTTAAAAAATAAACAAGTTCAGGAAAGTTTAAGTACTGTATGTGTAAAGTACACACATCTTGTATTAAAAAACTGGTACATGACATGTTATATTATCTTAAAACACCTCCAGGTTTTTAAAAATAATTTTTAGCATGTCACATAGCCTGTTTGGAAATATAATACATAGTGTAATTAATGTCTGGAAGATGGCAACCAAGGAAAACGAGTTGTACAATACAAAATAATCCAAAGGCTTATAGTGCAAAATATTTTGTGAAAATAGGTTTCACATAAACTGTGTTGGTGTGTCGTGAAAGAATATGAAATGAATAACCAACAAAATATTAAAATGCATCGGTTATTGTAATGCATGTACTGTGCAACTACAGAAAACAGTTGAAAACAAGAGGAATTATAATATTGCTAATACTGTTGATAAACTCTTTAGGATGACTGAAGAGTTCTATAAATAGCAAATTTGACACAGTGCTTCAGAACAATAGGTTTAATCTTCTCGCTCTTGTGTAGCCTACTGTTCAAAATAAGTATGATGTATCTGAAAATACTAAGAGTATACATAGTAAAAGGAGTGAAACAAAAAAACAGTTTCAAGGTACTCAATATTCTAGTGAAATGGTGCAACAAGAAGAAACTGGCAAAAACAAAGCAAGTTAACAGTACAACAAAAGAATATATCTTCTGGGAGTGAGAATGAACCAAACAAGAACATAGCAATCAACAAACCTAGGTTAAATTCATGCACCACTGGAAACGGGAAAAGTGACAGTGGTCAAGGAACTCTAAGTACTGTTGAAAAACTATCATTTTTAACTATACCATGCCTAGGTCCTGAAGATGTAAATACGTATTCCAAAGTATTTAACTACACAAAGAACAATACTACAGCGTAGAAAACATAAAACCTCAACATGAGGGCTACAGTTTGCTCAAGGTAGGTGTACCAGATGCTAGCTGGAATGATGTTTATTTAGCAGATTTCTGGCCTGAGGGACTTCTCATAAGTAAATTTAAGTTTTATGCAAAGAAGAATTTAAACTTTCAACAAGAAAAAAATATTTCAACCAGGTGATATAGAACTAAACATTTTCTTTCTTAATGTTCAGTCTGTTCCAAATAAAATGTATGAAATAGAAATGTCTGAAAAGTGATATATTATGGTATTAACATAAAATAAAACTAAAATTTTGAGATTCACGCGGAAACGTGAAGTAGTCAGAGAGACTTGTATCTCGTTATCCGAAAGATAAGTCAAAAGGGTTTTTTTTTTTACAGAATGTATATGAAGCTCACCGACATCATGAAACAAACAAAAATTAAGGCGTAAAATATACGTCTGAGCAGAGTTGCAACACAGGTTTTGCACTACATATTATTTATGTGGTGCTAACTGAACATGCACATAATCATCAAACATATCCAAATGTGTAGCATTCCAATTTACGGGAAGTCTAGCAAAAGGAGAATATAATAATTACAAAAACACTGCTATTTACTTCAAACAATTGAATATTACAGTAATCAAAACAAGTATACATATTAAGCGTAAAACATATAAATTTCTCATCAAGAACATGGAACTCATAAATATCAAAATATTTCCTCACAACGTGCACTTTGAAAACTCCACAATGTGTAGTAAATGTGATTAAATAGAAATCAACCTAACCATTAAAGCCTTCATAATATACAAGTCACGGGTGTTAACCAAAAGTGATGGATATAAATAATCATTAAATAATTCTCACAATAAGGTGCTGACCTGAAATGGTAAGCTTTACAAGCAAATTTCTGGATTCCAACACAATTTTTCAACACTCAGTATTTCGTAGCAAATTTCTAAGTGCTTAGAAGGTTGCATTTGACACAATCAATTAGCATATGAACAAAGTTGCTGGCTCAAAAGTAACCTTACACATTGACACAATTATTAATTTTTACCACCAAAGCGTATTTCTGGAAGCTAGCTCATACTACGTAGCCACTAAGTGTATTCAACATAATCATTGAAAATTCATGATCAGCACAAACGTAACAATTCACAGCATATTCCTATATACTACCGCGGAAATGGCTGAAAGAAACTTTTCAAGGGCAATGCAATTTGCCCCATGACCATCATCATAAAATAAAGGTTTGACATACTCTTTAAAATCTCTAAAATTCAATATTTACATAATAGCCAAGATTCTGTCTCGCGAAACAAAACCTACCTAAAATCGATTTCACTACTACGGCAGAGGGAGAAAGACTCAAGCCTGCTTCCCTATTCAACACATTCCAATCCAATCAAATACACTAAAATACAAATAAATTATTAATAGTAAATTTCAATGGCGGTGCCAAAATCGAATTTTGAAAAAGCTTAACTATGACTAATGTCTACATACCTAAAGTAGCCGTTGCCGCCCTGAACGAACTACACGGGACTTAAGGTCCCCTAACAAGAACTAAAATTCAACACTAGAAATTCACATAATCAGACCAGAAGGGTCCCCCAAACCCTACCTCTGCAATAGATGAAGGAAGAAGAACAGAGCCTCGCTAACAGCAAGCCGTGGCCAAGAGCCCACCGTCGCAACGCATGAGCAAGAATCAGAAAAAAGGAGGGGTAAAAGGAGAAGAGATACATAGAGTACAACAGAGAAAAGAAGTAGTGCAAGGTGTGCTGAAGCTCTCGTGGACAGTTCGTACCACCCTGCGCGCCAGTACATGACTAAAGCACCTAGACATGGCGCATTGCAACTGGTGCTTTTCGCACGAGCCCAGTTGTAAGCCTGTGTGCGGAGACTAGTGAACCACCGCTACGTTATCGAAGTAAGCAGCCTCTGCTGCATTACGGTATAAGAGTTTTGTCAGACCCATCGCACTTCTTGCATGGTGATTTTCTTCGACCTCCACTCATGGAGTTGTTTGACGCCCGCCTTCGAGCTACTACTCCTGTGTGTGTTCGGTTTTCATACTCCCGGGTTCGTCATGACGTGCCTGTGGATGTGTTGCGTGTCCCTCGCCCAGATCCACCATGGACGACACACCAGGTGTTAGTACGCCTCGACTAGGCTGATTTTGCAAAGTCTACCACTCCAGCTTGTGTTCACCAAGGTTTTTTTTTCGTGATATTGTCTGGCTTTCTTTTTCCGATTTAATTTATCTTTACACGGATGGTTTTAAGACGGACGCCTCTTTGGACTGTACTTTTGTAGTGGGCACACAGATGTATCTGTTTGGACTCTCTCCCCTGTGCTGTATTTTAACTGCAGAGCTGTATGCTCTGCATAGAGCTCTGTTTTTTATCGGACGGTGGTTACTGCGCAATTGTTGTGTACCGATGCGATGAGTGCCATCTTAGCCTTACGATCTGGCTCTTCAGCTCATCCCCTTGTCACCATGATCAGGGGCAATCTGAAGGTGGCTGAACAGCATGGTGTAAGGATCGTCTTCCTCTGGATACCTGGTCATGTCGGCATAGCGGGCAATGATGCAGCTGATGCAGCGACAAAGGAAGCATGTGACCTCCAGGCCTGCGATCTCCGGTTTTCGACGTGGGATATGCTGCAGGCAGTCCATGTACTAGTCTGGAACGCTTGGCAGAGGGGGTGGGCCTCTCTCCCTCTGACCTATAAACTCAGGGCGATAAAGGATTCGGTTGCCATACAGCATCGCCTCCAGATTTGCCACAAGGAAGATGTACTACCGACCCGTTTGTGTATTGGGCACACTCGGTTGATGCACAGGCACTTGTTATGCGTTGAACCTCCTTCTGTTTGTGATCTCTGTGACACTCTACTTACTGTGCGTCACATTTTGTTGGAGTGTCACATGTATGACCAGGCCCGTCGTGCTTTTAACATGTGTGACACCCTGCGGGGTATTTCGTGTTTAGAGGGTGCATCTGTGAGCAACGTACTACTCTCCTTTTTACCCACGACAGGTCTTTTTTACTTGTTGTGATTAGTTTTTGTGTTCTGTAATTTGGGTTTCTGTGACTCATTTTAATATATGCATGTATAATTCATGTGTTATATGGAGGTAGTGTATTTCTGTCCGTGTTTTTTCCCGTGCCATTATGTTCGTTTTGTGGTGTCTACTGTCTTTCGGTATTTTCCTCCTGTGGAGGACTTTCTGTTGCATTTTAATTTTCTGTGGGTGCTGATGACCTATGTGTCGAGCGCCACACACAACCACACATACACCCTCTTTTCCCCTCTCCACAACTATAACTGCTACACGTCAGAAGCTGTCCCAGCTTCTCTTCCTACATTACATGACCTTGAACTGTCATTGCACTTCCCCCTCTTCGCCTACTTCGTTGGCGCACATGACAAACTGTCCCAGCTCACCTTCCCCCCACCTATTCTCTCTCCGCAACCACAATTGCTACACATGTCAGAACCTGTCCCAGCATCTCTTGCTACATCACATGACCTTGATCTATCATTGAATTTCCCATCTATACTTACATCATTGTCAGGCACGTCACAACCTGACCCAGCTTCTCTTTCTGCATTTACTGGATGGAGTATAAACACCTTCTTGAGCCCAGGCTTTGTCGTGTTTCTTCTGCCCATCATCGTCGCCTACTGTAGTTCTACACATGTGTCAGTTAGATTTTTATCACTAAGACAGTTCAGATGTTTGCGTGCTGTCCCACTGGACAGAAAATAGTGTATGGTTTTCTAGCATATGAAAGACATTGTTCGCTTGCAGCACTCGACAAGGTCCAAGAACTCGCCTTCTTACCAAAAGAGTTCCTTTCGGTATTTGCACTTCACGAAATTACCTACAGTTTCAAGCATCTGCCTACCTATCTACATCAGGACGAAGTTGCTAGAGTGTAGCGGCAGGTCACTTCTATTAGACTCTGCTAGGCGGCACTGATGCTAAGCATGATGTGTAATCTCTATGTGGTAACCTTTCCCATTACACGTTTTTATTACTTTTTATTTTAATTACTCACCAGTAAATGTGATTTGTCATCTCGCTATTCACGCATTTTCCTTATTTATGCCAGACCATGTGTTTAGTGTATGTATTATATTTCCTATATTTTTCTCATTATTAAGTTTGGCTGCTTTATTTTTAATCGGTAAGATATTAGTATTACATCCCAATCGTGATTAGTATAGAGTCTGTTGGTATGTACCTACAAAGTAGTAAGAAAAGGTGCACAGTGATGAAATGTCACTACAGCTGGGAATGAAATTTTGCAAGGTTAAATAATAATTTTGTTTTATATTACACTCTCACACACTTAAGGTCGTACCTAGCAATGTTATTGATCAAATGTTGACTTGTGTAAATACAAGAAAATTTAAGTCATCACTTAATAAGAATAGATTTTATCGTCAGAAATATATGAAGGGAGGTGTGTGTAGAACTCCAAACGATCCGTAGTACCAATTAAAAATGAATAGTTATAGTTACTAAATAATGCAAATCATGTGACGTTAATATATATATTTTACACATACTTGCTTCCTTCTCCAAGGAATAAAGTAAATGTAAGCAGAATATACACACAGTTTTGCGCGCAGCGAAGACGACAACGATTAAATAATATCTCACATACACACGAAATTCAAATAATCTAATTTAATTGTCGTCTGAAAAAAAAAAAACACACACACACGCACGCGCGCGCGCGCACACACACACACACACACACACAAAAACAGACCAACTCATTTTCGCAGCTGGATAACTTCGTTTCGAAGCTGCCAAATATCCTCCCTCAGGCTGCGGACTTCTTGCAGAAGGTTAGCGAAATACCTGTCCTGCAGCCTACGGGATGTGTGGTTAGCTGCTGCCGCCTCTTCTCGATGGAGATGCACCTCCCCGAGTATATCTCGAAGAGTCACCTCTTCATCCTCTTCAGCAGCCACCTTGTCCACGTCCCCGATCTGATGGATTAAATAGGTCGATGATGACTGTAGTGTGTACTCACTCCACCGAACCGGAGTGAGCATCTGTTCACTAATGCTGACATCCTCCAGAGCTGGCGCGCTGTTTGGTTCATCAAGGGACGGGGCTGGAGAAGAGACTTAAGACGGTAGACTGATGACATCTTCCGAAGTCGTAGACGGATCCCCGGCAGTGGGATACGTTACAGGCCTGCCGGTACAAGCGGAGGAACGGGTGGTATGTTCCCGCATAACGGGGTGTATCTCAATGGCACTCGTCTCAGTGGCGACCTGTCACGATTATCGTCATTGGCAATATTATCTGCGTTCCCAAAACTCTTCAAACTATTCCTGCTCGTCCAACTTAAGCAATGCTGCGCAAACATTATCACTCTTTGACATTCTCCTTACTAAAGTGTTAGAGACTAAGAGAGCTAACTCCCTACAATCTGTATGTATGACAAGCCCGCTTTCCCCCCTCCATTAATCCTCATCCCCTGTCTCAGGGTCGACCTTAGACATCGTCATGTAACCAAAGTGTCGTATTTAACAATCAGCACCTTTCATGGCACATGAAATTTCACTGTGGTTGCATGAAGTTGTACATTTTGGCTTCATCCTACGCTAGACCGGACTCACAGAACCGCAACTTTCCAATTTCTGCTATGTTACCACACTGCGGTGGTTTTCTATCTGTGGTGCTTGTTCAGCCTGAAGGCGATGAGGTTACACGCTACCGCAGGCAGGAATCAGAGTAACTAAGATCGCAACTGACGGTGCATTTAACAGAGGTTTCACATTCTATGAATACGAGTACTGCAGTTCCAAACGTCTGCACTAGCAGACAAATACAAGCACACACACAACACACATATTTTTATTTGAAAAATATACAACATACACAGTAATTATTTACACGATTTTAAGCTAAATTTATAATTATCCACGTGAATTCGTTCAGAGTCGAGTGTATGGTACTCGTTCATATGTTTTGTAACAACCTCATTTATCTAAATTTTCTGTTTTTAATTTTTTCTTGTTTTCAATTGTATAACAATATCATGGTCACTTTGACCTGATTATCTGTATGCTGGGATTTTTATTTCTATTTTACTGTTTTTGTCAAATGTGTGCATACGTGTTATATGTAAGTTAGGATACGAGCACGATATCGCAGTCACAGGGCTGTGTAGACCTCTATGTGATCGCGATGATAAAAATACTACCACCTGGCGAAATGACTGAATGTTATGTACAGGCTGGTACACACTGATTGAATACTTATATTGTTAAAGTAAGCGCGATTAGCATTTACTCTCAGAGCCAAGTCGTTACGAATTATGATCACCTAATAAAAACTCATATCCACACGAAGATCAACAATGTTTGAATTCAATTAATCGTTCGTTCCACTATCATCGCAAAAAAATCTAGCAGTGTCGAATCATATAAATTTTCCGTAAGTTGTTATGAAGGACATATATCTCCGAACGTATCTGTGAATCGTAAAATAACATACATGTTTATAAAATATAAGTTTATGAAGAAATAAGTTTTGAAAAATAAATTACTAATATAATGCTTCAGGTAGCTGCCTAATTGTGTGCTGTGACCAGTAAATTGCGAGTCTGTAATGTATTTCAGAGTACTTGAGAATTTTACTTTTAAAACCACCAGCTTATTGAAAGTGTAATTATAAACCCTCACACTTGGCTAAAACAAACTTTTCAGTATCGTTTCCGTCCAATGGTACTACCCAGATGTTTTTAAAACTCAAGACAGAATCGTTCGTAGCATTTCAGCAATTTTCACCTTGCACACCCTTCACAAGGCGGTCTCCTTAAAGCTAGACGTCAAATTATTTCGTCGAAACATTTTGTGTGTAAGTAGTAATGTATAAAAGTGTAGTATGGTAACGCAGTGCATACATCATCTGTACGATGTGCCAACAGCGAAGCGACCAGTCATAGCCTCACGTTTCCACCATCTCCGCTCTTGCCGCCGATGGATGTCCGAGTGTCAGCAAGACTTGTATTATAGGCCGACGTGACCGGCACTGGCGGTCCAGCTCCTGTGATATCGGTGTCGTGTAACAACTCGCACGTGACGGGTCCAGTGCCGGCCACAACAGCGTTAATACTTACAAGCAGCGACTTTTTAACACGTGAAGATTCTTCATAACTCACATACTGTAAGATTTTAATACCTAGTGGTTAAAATCATATAGTCAATAAGTACAGAATGGACACTCATATGCAGAAATGGAATTCAATCAAGACCTACCCCGTCATTTCTGGTAATAGTTTATTCTGTGAAAGAAATCTGTCCGTACCAGACGACAGACTTATATCTGAAATATTGGTGCAAAATATAGTGGTGCAGCCCAACATATTTAAAAAGGAATTACAAACACTTTTTCCATAAGAACCTCATGGCTGTAATTTTGTGGTGTATCTTCGCTGTACTTGGCTGCAAATGAGTAATTATTATCTGGAGTTGTCTCCGCAGACTTTTATTGTCTAGGTCTGACTCTTCAGAGTATTGAGACTACAACAAGTCTAAAAAAAAAAGTAATAAAATAAATCATCTTGAATGCCACCACTGACGTGAGCGGGTGGTGCGGCGAGGATGTGATTTGAAACTCCGGTGAAGTGCTGTGTAGAGTCACACACCCCAGCGGCGTGCAGAAACTCACCCGATGGCGTCAGCTTGTCAGGAGAGGATGACCACTCGATTGCTGGATATCAGGGCCATGTGGCCGACGGCCATGGCGTTACCATATCCTCCACTCAACGTCTTAAAAGTGCGTAGTAGATAAAAAACGTTGAAAATATTAATTGATTTCTACGCTTTTTCGTAGCCAATATGGATCAAATACTCAATGACAATCCTAGACAATAGTATTTACACATTTTATGAGTAAATATTAATTCAAAATTACTAATTCGTTACGAGTGATCTCTTGTGCCGCAGTTCAGTTAAATGCATGGAGTTCCAGCGTCAGAGATTGTGCACCAGAAGTTCGTAATACTGGAAACAATTTTGTTTAAAACGTTGGCTAAAACTATTGTCTAGGATTGCTATTGTTTACTTTTCGCTAATTCGCTTCAAGAAACCTACAGTTAAAGATAAATGCTTTTAGCTTTGAATTATGTACCACGTCCTTTTTAAACCCTATGCAGAGGACTCTTAGGCGGTCCCCAAGCCCAAGAGGTTGAGGATTTTTCAACCACTGGCACTGCAGCTAGGCTGGTGAGGAGGCGTGCTTAACACACACACACCAACATACAAACGTTTGTTGTTTTTCAGTTAACAAGCCCAAGAATAGACTGTGTGCATCATAAATATGTTAAGTCGCCCTACTAAAAATGCATGTTACACGTAACTCACAATTTATTTTCTCAGTTGTAGCAGGATTTTTTTGAGACAATGCTCAAGTGTGCAGTAGTTAAAATTATCTCAAGATGCCAGCTTATAATGCAAGCACAGAAACATACTTAAGCCATAGTATATAATGTAAGAGTGAAAGAATGCATTGCTAATAAACATACATCAGAATACTGAAACTCTTAAGTAAAGTTTAGTAGATATTGTAAACCATAATAAATGGTTTGTGTCAGTTTTCTTTTTCAGGTACGCTAACATAGTGTGGAGAATATTGGAATATGATATCTCTCAAATGTAAAACCAAAAGAGATACGCACACAGAATATTGGCTATAAAATATTCTTCAATGCATTTTGTGTCACCATTACCTGCAGCAAAGTTTTTAATAAACCAGTACCAATTTTTCAAACATAAAAATGAGTAATATCACCCTGACCCCTCACCAACCAAATAAAATCCGTGCTAGAGGTCATTTTTCAACCTCCTGTTAATGAAATACAATAGCGCTGTTCAAAATATTCTATTTAGGCCCATCACACATGTAGAAGAATACAGACTACCATTTTGGGAAAACCGTTATGTAATTAAAAACAATCAAAATTTTTATGTATTTAGTACAAACCCACAATTATTTGCACAAGGATAAAAAAATCAAAGTTGTATTGTAAATAGTTCACTTGATGGTAACAGAAAAATTAATTAGGGTACATTAGTTGAAAACAACCTTTAAGTTTGCAAAAAAAATACTACAGTAGAACCCTGTTATAACGTTTTACAAGGGACCAGTGAAAAAAAAAAAGTGTTATATGCAGGAAAATGTTGTAAGCAATAATTCAAATTTTTACTCCAGTAATTGGATATTACACAAAAGTAACTTCCAGCTTCACAATTTGTGTACAGTAAATCAGGCTGTAACTACACTAATATTGCTGCAGTTAATGTGTAGTCAGAAACATGATTAATACATACATTGTGTGTATAATTTACACTTTCCCAATTGCCTTCTGCCAGCTCATGATGATCACCTTTGGGATCACAGTCACTAATATCACTTTAATTTATGCTTGTGACACTTTCCCAAACATAAACTTGTTGTTTTTAATCCACAGCTTACTTATTATATCTAAAGTAATTCTGTAAATAAAAATTTTGCCTGAGTTGTGGTTATTGCTTGAGAGAAAAGTCATGTTATGTGCAGTAAATGAAAAATACTAGTGTTGTTACAAGCAGTAAATGAAATCAATATGCTTTATGTAAAAATGGCGGGACCAATAAGAAAAATGTTGTTATGTGCTGGAAAATGTTATATCAGGAAATTTTATAACATGATTCTACTGTATTTAATATTAAAGCATACAATATGCCACAACACAACATATTTTTATTTGACTTGAAACATGCACAAACCACCACACATAAATACAACTTTGTACATATGTTTTAAATTAGATGAATTACAGTAGAACCTCAATTTTACATTCCCCTGAATTATACTTTCTCCATAAATACACCATATCATATTGCCCCAACATTATTCCTGCAATAATAATGTTATATTTTTCTGTAATTTACACTGCAGTAGACAATGGTATCCTGTCATTTGAATTTATCATATTTTTTCAAGAAGCTACTTTTTGTCAGTTACCATTTCATATTGTAAACCAACAGACCCCTTGCATGAACATCGAAAGTCAGTTAAAAGTACTTAAATATGAACTACAACACATAGGATGATGACTGTATAAAGATTTTGGTAATATGACTTAAATTAACACTTAAAAGGAAAAATAAGTGGTAAAAACAGACGGCAATGTAGCCTCGGATAAAAATGACTTATTGGTCTATATCACAATTCACATCTACAATGCAAACAGTGCGTGCCCGGCCAATATAATGTGCAGTATGTCTGTTATGTTATTGAAACTTTGTTTTTCTAAAACTATGGTTATGCAATTATGTTCAGTGATTTACAAACGAAAATTAACTGCAAGAGAGAATCTCTCACTTTAATACAGTTTTCCCCGAGCATTTGAAATGTGTAATTTTCAAATGGCTGCAATTCTACTAAACTGATCCAAAATTTAAAACAAAATATTTTGGGCTACCTACTTTTTCACACCATTTCTATTTAAGTATGCATGAATATCACTTGAGAGTCTCAATGGAACACTGAAATGGAAAACGTGTGGCAATGCACACGACAGAGATATTTATTTTTGGAGTTTGGTATTAACAAATATTTGAGACATTTTCAGATGTGTACAAACAGTTTTGTAACTTGTAATCAGTTGCTGTGTAGTTTTTAATTTATTCCTGCAGGGTGCGTTGGGAATCGTTGTGCCTGCCAGTGTCTCACGGCCTCGGTACAGCTTTCCTTTTGAGTTTTTTGCCACTTTTTCCAAAATCTTCACTAGTGAAATGAGCTGAGCAAACAAATCTACAAGAATGCAACTTCTCG
Organism: Medauroidea extradentata; assembly: GCA_003012365.1. NCBI lineage: Eukaryota > Metazoa > Arthropoda > Insecta > Phasmatodea > Phasmatidae > Medauroidea > Medauroidea extradentata. The sequence continues at coordinate 14,623 of PNEQ01120958.1, forward strand.
ATGGGTAGATGTGCCAGTTCTTTACACCCCACACGACATAGCCGTTCTTTACACCTGAAAAAAAAGTTTTAGGCTATATTAATTTACTGCATTTATGAGAAAATGTGAGACTTTTGTTATGGTAATGGCTAACAGCTTTGCTAAACCTTATTTAAATTTTGTTTGTGGAAGTTTGATAGGCCAACAAAAACTAAAAACTTATGCTGTCGCATTCATTTTGCTCTGGGCCTAAAACTTACTGAGAACTATAAGCAGATATTTTTGTTAACAGTTTGTTTTCCTAAGATCAATGCATCAATTTTAAGCAATAAAATACTAACCCCTCCTCAATACGGATTTAGAAAAAAATATTTGTATTAACTATACATTCAAAGATCTAACAGCAATGATTTTAGTAACAAACTTAAGATAATCGGAATCTTTTGCAATCAGCCAATCAGCAATCTTAATAAACTGGAACATTATGGCATATGTAACAAAGCATTAAGTTTGTTAAGAACATATTTAGCTTCTCATAAACCAAGAGGTGTATAAAAAATTGTTCAGCAGCAAAATCTAATGAAGACCTCAATAAAAACAGAGTACCTCAGGGTTCAGCTCCTGGCCCACTTCTTATATATATATATATATATATATATATATATATATATATATATATATATATATATATATATATGAAGACCTCGGGTGTAAAAAGTGATAACCAACATATATGTAAATTTTGGCAAACAAGAATTTAATGTTTGAGAAATCAGTGAGAACAAATATTTAATGAAGCTACATTTATTTTATTTTTCTAAGAGCATTTAAACCTTAAAC
>PNEQ01120959.1:0-15443 GCA_003012365.1 Medauroidea extradentata
AACGAAAAATAAAATGTACTGAAACATCCAGAATAAAATAAAATTACTGTATAACACCAAATTACTGTTAGTATAATGTAAGCAAGTTAATATCAATGAAATAAAAAAAGTCAGGAAAATGAACCTAAACTTATGAAAAAATAGACAAAACATTTTAATATTTAATTTATATAAGTCGTGACGTATATAATACGGCACAGTTAAAATTGCTTTATTTAAGGGAGCGACTACAGAGGTTGCAACATTAACAGAAGCAATGCCATATGGATTCCAAAAAGTGAATGAAACAATAAACTATGCCTTGTCAGTGTGAAGAAAGTAAAACAATGTGTCTATTCTCTGATTTATAAGAAAAACAGTAAAATTGATCTGACAGGGATCAATCCCCTTTAACATCTAGTTCTTTAACGCAGCTGAGGGGTGACATGATGTGAGCATGGAGCAGCGCTGGAATGATGGGGCTGGAGGGAAAAAAGGAGGGGGGGGGGAACCGCAAGAAAAACCTACCGACAATCTGCACAATCCGGCACGATTCCAAAATACAAAAATCCAGGTCGACCCAGCCAGGTATCGAACTCTCATTGTATTAGTGAGAGGTGAGCACTCGAGCCACTGCGCCAACTGCGGCCTCAATGCTTACTAAAGGATCTGGAACAATACTGCAGTACGTAAAACTTTGTAATTGTTTACATATTTTTTGTATGTAGACATTACATAATACATTACAAAGCAAATTTCAAAATTTACATTGCATCAAGTTATGACCATTTTTAAATCCGTTCTACTGTATTCCATTTAAAAATGTTCTTTACGTAGAACGGTAAGTAGATGTAATTTGTAGGTTTTATGACATAGACCTTGTTTTAAGAACCTTTCTTCATTTCCAGGTGGGGGAAATTTCCCCCCACCCCTTATATCAATACTATTCTTTAATTAAATTATTTGTAATCATTATTTTGTTCAAGAAATTTAATTTGTTTGAAATTTCCAGAGGGAGATTCCTCCTCTCTAAGTAAATACCGTAAGGAATAAAACATAAAATATTTTTATTATTAAATAAAGGAGTCCAAATATCTTCCTCAAGCCAATTTCCTAAATTTTAACAGAAAAACTTGAGTCGAAATATATTTAGGTCAATTTCCTAAATTTAAATAAAAAAAAAATAGAAGTTCTTAAAGTAGGTCGTTGTCCTAGAACCTACAAATTATGTCTACTACGAAGAGTTTTTATTTTAAAATTGTTCGACGGCTTAGCTCAGTGGTTATAGCTCCTGTACGGTAGGCTAAGGGTCCCGGGTTTGATTCCCGGTATGGGAGGAATACTACAGTTACCTCTGTGGTTTCAGGACTGGTTGTTATGTTGTCTCATCCACATACTGCATAAGACAATGACGAATTACAACAGTTTGATTCATGCCTAGTCGCGTCTCAAGGGTTTCCCTAGCGGTTCCAGCCAGACTCTGCGCTGAAGACTCATTACTAAGGGATCGTTCCTTAGTTTTTTTCAGACTGGAGCCAATAACTCAAATATTTTTTAACCAGAATATTTGAAAAAAGTTTGAGATAATATGCAGTCACACCAGTCACAATATTGTGAATTCGTTTTTAAAAATAATGAACCATTCGTCAGAAAAAAAATGTTTTACTTAATTTTTGGCTTATTTTCACGACAAAAAAACGTGGTACTTTGGGTGACTAAATCTGAAAAACCGTTCAGTACATTGCTACAAAAAAAATTCAGCTACAAAGTATGATATATTAGTGTCAAAACTGTGGAGCAAAATTCTGAAATAAGGTAGCAATAAAAAAAGTTTTCGTATTCCCTGCAAAACTAAGGAACAAACTCCCTTTAGGAATGCTGGTTTTCGCGAAAAAAGTTTTGCCCCACTTTGTTTCCGTGCATTACGTGCACACCTGCAACTTTGCTTCAGTCAGTGATTGGACATTAAAACTATCACGAGTCGTAGGGTTCTACCCGCCAATCATAGACGTGTGTTGTTGCAGTAACCTTACTATAATTGGCTCAGTGTAATGAGAGTGGTCTCTTCGTAAAGGCAAGCTGCCCAGTAACCAGTGAGCAGAACTATGCAGTTGTGAATGTAAGACACTGAAACTAAGTGCGGCAAAACTCTTTACGCGGAAACCAGCAGTCCTTACTCACCATCATAACCTTCTTTTTAAAAATTTTAAAAAATTGGCAGTAATTTACTTTACATTCTATTTATATTCAATCTCAGAATCCGTAAACGTAAAAAAAAATTAAAAATAAAATAAACGTAAAATGGTTTCGTATAAAAATTGTAGAGCTGCTAAAGTTGTCTAATTTTCCATGAAATGCATGCTGAAGTTGTCTATCTTTTACCCTTTTATTTAGATCCGATAAACTGCAGCAACACAGCGAGATGGCCCAACGTTAATACTCTGGACTCGCATTATGAAAGCTCCGCAATTTTCATCACCATTTTATTTATTCTTATTTGTACCAGATATTTTTTTCTTATTTTAGACACAAAATGTGACTAAATTTGGCTCTTATGAAATTTTTTTATCTCTCATACTTTTCGCGTAATGGCTTGTCAAAGCCATATTTTGCATTTTTCCGTTTTAACGACTTCACTAAAACCAACTGATATACCAAACTCAATATAATCACAGTGGATAAAAACATTACAGGCTACAATGACATGCTCATAAAATTAAAGAATAAAAATTATTTGTATTTTTAAAAAATGCTGAAACTAAAAATAAACATTTTAAAAAATTCAATAAATTTCTTAAAAATACAAATAATTTTTATTCTTTAACTTTACGAGCATGTCAATATAGCCTGCAATGTCTTTATCCACTGTGATTTTTTTGAGTTTGGTATATCAGTTGGTTTTAGTGTAGTCCTTAAAACGGAAACATGCGAAATATGACTTTAACAAGCCATTACGGGAAAACTGTGAGAGATAAAAAAATTTCATAAGAGCCAAATTTAGTCACATTTTGTGTCTAAAATACGAAAAAAATATCTGGTACAAATACAAAATAAAATAATGATGACGAAAATTGCGGTATACCGCGCCCTTAATTACCTGCTCCGGCCATCCTGATTTCGGTTGTAAATTGCTCAACTTTAACCTAACCACGGAATACATACTGATAGAATTTTAGACAACGTAAATATATGTTTGTCGTAACTGCTGTTACAGATCGAATTATAGTTTTAAAAAATTATTATTACTTTCTTAACTGCAATTCGATGTGTAACAACAGTAACGAAGAATAAAGATTTACGATGTCTAAAATTCTATCAATATGTATTCTATTCCGTAGTTAGGTGAAAGATCCAAACTTTTATCCAGAAGAGACGTTATAACACAAATGAAATTCAAAATGGTGACCATCAGTCGACGATTCTCGCTCAGTTACCGAACATTTGTAAAGTCGTGTGTTACCAGAGTTTCTAATTACCTCACTGTTGAAACATAAGGCCAACTAACTGGCTTATCGAATTACTGGTTTACATTTTCTCCTGCCATAATAAAATGCATAAAAACACGGAAAAATTGAACGCCATTAATGTCACGGTTTCTTATTTCCGAACGTTACATTTTAAATCATGAAAGATAACAGATCTCGTAAAATCTTTTTACAGACGTGGTGAAAATTTAACTATGTGTTCTATTTCATATAAAAAAATATATAATTTTCGCTAATTACCATTTCAAAATAATTTGTTAAGTCTATAATTAGCCAAAATTGTATGATTTTTTGCTTAGAAAAATAAGGCGACATAAACCAAATTACAATACATATCTATGTGAATGTTTTACGACACATGCTCTGTTTTAGGATTCGAGACAAAATATTCGACGAAACAGCGAAAACAGAATTCCGCAGTCTGGACTATTTACAGTGATTTTGGAAATATTTTATTACGCGATATACTTTTTATAGGCCTTATGTATTGTATGATTGTTATAAGTCTTGAATTTATTCAAGGTATTCCGTTAAAAAAAAAAAAAACGTTTTTTTTTTTTTTTTTTTTTTTTTCACCTGAGTGGGAAAAACTGCCTAGCAAACGGCGTTCAACGTTTCGTGTATTTTATGAATTTTCTTACAGTAGAAATAAATGAAAACAAGAAATTCGAGAAATCGAATCAAGTAGGCTATTTGTTTCGACAATGAGGTCATTAGAGACCGTGGTAACACACGCACATTAACAAAAGGCGAACGGAAACGGGCAGTGAACCGGCCATGGCCTTGTTAAAAGGAACCATTCGTACATCAGCATGGAGTGATTTCAGGAAACAATAGAAAACCGAAATCAGGATGCCGAGCCAGGGGATCGAACCCGGGTGTTCAAGAACGCAAGTATATCGTGTTACCCCTGAGCCACCTCGTTCGTTGAAGCACTTTATCGGAGTCGAATTAAAGAAAAATAATTTCTGCAAACGAACGGTGTATTACTTTTCTAAATGCCTAGATATAATTGAAGGGCATGGGGAAAAATAATGGTGACCCACAATTTTTAAATATTTGAGTTTCATGCAGGAACACACTGGTAAACTCACACTGTGCATTTCTTTATAAGAGATTAAGCAATGTGACCACAAATGGCAGCACTGGACACTAATAATTATTTATCAGACCATGCTTTCGTAGCTTATTAGAGCAATACAATAGTCATGTATTTTTTTTTTATTTTTGTGTAATTGCTTATTTTTCATTGGTAATGTACTATAGTAACTAGAAATATAATTTATAAACAATTATTATTTTAATTAAATTTCTTTGTCAAATTTTATATTATCTTTAAATGTGCATAACTCAGTTGTGTTACGTTGTGGATTTACCATTGTCTCTCCCCATGCCCTTCAATTGTGCATCGCATGACTGTCCTTAAGGCGGCCGTCTACCTCACGCTTCAAATACGTTGCAGTGTGTTCGTAAACTGTTTTTTTTTCTACGAAACAATTCCACGTGTGCCCATTGTGCCAACGTAAGAAATGAAAACACGCTTCAAAAAAGGCCGGAAACTCATTGTTAAGACGCAACACTCATTAAAAACACTGTTTCTAAGCCCTCCAACATGGTTAAAACCGGCCTTTTCAGACTTCCGTACTTCAAAATGTACTAACCGGATGTATGTGAAACTCAGATTGCGACCTACACTTAACTAAGTTGCAGACTTTACACCAGTAAAATTATATGGTCACCGCTTAGTGTCCCGTAGTAAAAACCGTTCGGCGGGAACCTTGCACGCTAGTTCAGCGCTTGGCTCGTTGAGGCGACGCGGCATTTGATGCGCGCTTCAAGGTCGACCTTATGTCTCCGTCATTTCTGAGACTCTGTCGCGTAGGTAGGCGGCGCCATTAATCTTGAAATTTTTTTATGCATTGCTTTGAAAATTTTCTGAATTGTTGCACCAATGTGAAAAAAATAGCTAGCTGCCTTAAAAATAAGGTGGGGAAGGGGGGACTGGTGACGTCGGTTATGTTCGGTCAGTGTTCGATACGCCCGGCTTTGTCCGTGATCACACCGGAGGTGTGGCGAGCGTACACCAGGGCGTATCTGCGCGGGCTAAAAACAATGGTCGGCTCATGACGTCACGAACGCAGCAAAGGGGGTTTGGAAGGGGAGGTGTTGTCAGTCATTATCTCGCTGGAGCCGTGGAACGAGCGGCGCTCGAAAACAAGCTATAGGGTAAAACTGTCGGGGGTTGAAACAGAATAGGATGAATGGAAGAAGGTAGGAGAGATAAAAAAAAAGGGTGAGCTGGAGCGATAATGGTGTCGAAACGCGAACCGTTATTCTTTCATCGGACGGGGATAATACGTCCACAGGACGTCATTGTTTGTCTGTTCTGATGCAGCCTGTTGCCCGCGCTAACATTGTCCAGTCTGTACCTATATCGCGAGAGGGGGGGGGGGGTAAAAATACGTCATCGCCTCGTTTCAACAGTGTCGGACTCAATAGGTATCGTGTAGCGCTGGTCCACCATAAATTCGTCACGAAACTAACTGTGTACCATTTTTTTTTTTTTTTTTGTAAAATGTTAGCGATAAAATTCGGAACTGAATCGTCTTCAGATAAATTACAGAGTGACAGAGTAATTCAATGTCATCTGATGAATGACGATATGAATATTCCATTATATATCCATGGAATTCTCACACCTATTTCAAAAATAGCACATAACTTTTAAACAGCTGGAAGGATTTTCATAAAAAAAAACAACTAAGAACCATCCCGATGAAACTAGCTTTCAATTAAAATAAAATATCATTCAAATAGGTCCATCCGTTTGGCAGTTACAACCTAACACACTCATAGAAATACCCGTGAAAATTATAAAACCTATCTTATCTTTGCTGGGGGTTAAACAATAACTGCAATTATTACTTTTTTTTTCAAATGTGGTCATGCAAAGCACTTGCTTTCAGAGTTGCATATGATATGAACGTTTGCCAACGTTACAGAAGTAATACACAACGGACGTTATTTGGATGCTCTGTTAACGAGCAGTCAGTTTCAAAGTGTATCACCGTCACTAAATTTAAATCGTTGAAATAATTGTACTTTAGCTCATTATTTTGATTAAATGGTGGTATAAAAAACGCAAATGCTTCGCTACATCGGCCGTAATTAACGGGCGGTGTGTTTTCGTTAAAGCCCTAAACCCAGACTTTTTAATTATTAGTTTCAAAGGGAAAAACTAGTAAATATAAACTGATTTTCGTAGTATCTAGAAGGTTGGTAGCATGCAATTGATTATATGCACTTTTAATTTAGTGCCTGATATACAGAGAAGAACCCCCCGCAAATCTAATATTCGATGTATGCTGTGAGAGGCGTGTGCTATTTAGGGAGGATCAGAACTCGTCGTTTTAGAATAACGAAACTTCTGCATTTCCTTTGGCCTACAGATTTTCTATAATGATTTATGTTTCAATGAAGCAGAGGGAATAGATTTTCTTACGTCGTATACAGTTGATATTGCTTGGCTGCTGTTACTTATACTATACCCGCGACCATCCGTAAAAAAAAAATTACTTTCTTTCTCTGGAAGTTCACTAGTCAAAAACCAAGAAAGTTAGTGAAACTGTGGCAGTTTCATAACACTTCAGAAGTGTGCCATGTCAGACGGGTAATTTTAACAAATCCCATCGTATGGAAATTACAGAGAAAACTGAAGAATATGAATATGGCAGGTAGCTACTCATTTTCCTTAAGAGTGTTCAAATGCGATAAATTAATATTTTTATATCTTTATGAAATAGTGCTAGTTATATTGACGGTACTTGTGAGTACAGTTTCCTCTTACGAAACAATTTTAGCTCGCATAGTTTTTTCATAACGATGAGTCAAAGTCAAAATTTGCATGTTACGCTGCCGTGCAAATAGTAAAAACAAATTGTCTTACTTAAATTAAATAATTAACGGTTAACTAACATTCCATGAGCTACGCAACAAAGCATTTAGAAACCCGCACGTAATATTTTTAATTTAAAAAATCGCAAAAGTACAAAAAAAAAGTTGAAAAGTCAGCAATTTTTAAAATGCAAAAATTGTTAACTGGAAGTTTTTTTTAATACTTTGTTACGTATCCCATGGCATGTTATTTCACTGTGAATTATTTCGTTTTAGTAAGTCACGTAGTTTTTACTATTTGCGTGGCAGAGTAGCATGCAAATTTTGACTTTGACGCACCGTTATTAGAAAACTGTGAGAGCTGAAATTTTTTTCGTAAGAGTAAACTATACTCACATGTATCGTCTACAAAACTGACATGATTTCATGCAAATATAAAATTATAAATGTATGCACTTGGACGCCCTTAAGAGACCTCCCTAGATAGGCTGCGTTTGTATGTATGAGGCAGGAGCGGTAAGGTTGCCGTTGACCAGCGTATGTCATGTATTATCGCCTCTCCGCGCAAGCCATTCAGCTGGCATGCAGTGCTTTACTATTATTATTTTTCTTGTGTGACTTTCAGAGGTGACCACATTATTTTGTATATGGGTAGCGTAGTCAAAGTCTAACACTTGTTTCTATAGTCGGGTTTTTCGAATCTGGTTGCTATTTTCACAGATACGGAAGTCTGGAAAACACATTTTTGGCCATTTTGAGGGACCCGAAAATGATGTTTTAAATAAAAGTGCCGAATTTTCAAAACTATAGCGACATTGTTTGAAGCGTGTGTTCTTTTCGTAGATATACAGATATAATGCGCATTTAGTAGTTTCGTCAAAAAAGAATAACACAACTCACTGCAACGCTTCAAGTGCTGGTAGGGAGGACCCTTAAGGGAGTCGTCTGGAGAGGGTGTGTTTTGCGCGTTTAAGATCTAGAGGTGCGGAAGCGGTTAGGACGACACAGTATGCGCATCACGCCTCACATTCGCCGATAACCATGTCATTTTATGACGTAATATTAAATGCAAAGGTGTATTGTACATGCTTATACATTTTAAAAGGTTTCTGAACCACGACTGTCACACATGAAGACATCCGATAAAACACCAATTTTCGCCATGTCTGGCCACTAGAAAGAATGCTGTAATGAGTAGCGGTGAACCTGAGATGGAAGTTCACACATGCAATGTACTTAGAATGATATTCCTATCCAGAGATCACTCCCACGCGTTCAGTAGTTTTCGAATAATCTTGTAACGCCGTAGCTCTGCACATCACTCGGCTGTTTGAGCAGGTGATCACCTACAGCACTTTTAAGGTGAAGACCTAAATGCTAAATGTAATTGATTGATTGTCTGCAATAACATGTGTTTTAAAATATGTTTGATTAATGTGGCGATGTTGAAGCGTGAAAAATGTTCATCTTAGATTGTACTTGTAATCTTTCTTGAAAAGTAACCTATTATTCCCTTGAAATGATTCTGCATGACAAATAAATTAAATATTCCATTGTTATTTATGTCATGCAGTTTACCAAGAATTTATCCTATGTCTTGTCAAAATGATTTTTTTTTATATTACAACTTGAATAAATGTTATGGCTCGACAACTGACAAATAAAGAAAATTATCTAACACTTTCCTTTAAGGTCTTGGTTATGTTTTCATTTTTAGCCAATTTGTGTATTTCCACCATACTACATACATAGCAGTGTTAATATGCACCGTACTCATATGCAAATGTTTGAGGCCTTAGACGCTGGAATATATCCCGGGTCCATTTCACATTCGTGATTAAATCACTGCTTAATAAACTCATTTCTGATATAACATCTAGATAAAGGCAACTCCCAATTATCCGCACCAATGGAGGGGGCCGATGCCTCGGATAATCCAAAATCGTGGTTAATCCACATTACCCTTTCTTAGATCTCAGTATAAAGAAAAAATGTCAAATTCATTTCTGCAAATAAAAGGCAGCAATTTAATACAGTAGACTCTTGATTTTTGCGTCAATGACTAGGAGGTATGCACGCCAACAATCTACAAATACGAATAGTAAAAAAAAAAATCATGGGCATCTTATTTATAAAAAAAAACCATTAATCCATTCATACGCTACAAAATATTGCAGAAAAATACTTACATCTTCTTCAAGCCTTTCAAAATACGATTGCGGGCATAACACGTTGGTGCACATTATGCGAGTAGACACAGCGTGTATATATATAAATAAAAAAAAATTAAAAGATTTTTAACTTTTTATAATCTATTTAAAGTGAAATATTTTGCGCGAATAATCCTCAAATCGGATAATCTGCACACGTTCTTTCCTCCAGAAGACTAGACTCCAAATGTTGGTAGGCTCGTCTCTACTAATAGCGAACCCGCATGGGAACACTCATTACTAGGGACTGGAAAATTCTGCGAATTCAATTACCTGTAAGCTAGAATCAATTTTACTATGCATACTCAAGCCCCGTCTATTCGTTCATTGTCTGCTGTTCCCCTGAGTAGCAGCTAGTTGACTAATAGTCGGGGCTTGAGTATGCATAGTATAATGAATTCTAGCCTACAGGTTATTGAATTCGCGAAATTTTCCAGTCCCTACTCATTGCCTCCCACGTGTCTGTTCAAACGTACACCTGGTCTCTCTTGGAGCAGGAGTCACTGAGATAAAAGCAGAGTGTACACAGTACTTTGTAGTCTAGCTTGCAGATCATTGGATCCGCATATTTTCCCGCTAACTATTGCTTTTATTGACAAAGCAGTTCCTATCCCAGAACCATAGCAAGTACAAATATATGTGTGTGTATATATATATATATATATATATATAAATAATTATTTGTTTAATTAAATTAGATGTTGATCGGCTATCTGTTGAACCCGCATGCATGCCACAATTTTCTTTTTGTTCATCAAGGTATGCCCAAATTGCTATAGAATATTTTAGAGCGTTTTTAAGCACCTCTTAAAACCATGAAAAAAAAGTATTTCCACAGTCGAAAACATAATCTCAGAAACGTCTGCTACATTTTTATTCATGTGGCCATATTTTCCTTTTCCAAGTGCAGAAAACTGTTTCCTTCCGGAAGTGATATTATTATAAATGACTGAGCATTGCCCAATGAAGATATTTTAACATGTAAATCCCTATAATTGCTCTCGCCACGACTCTATGTAGGTAGCGCCCTTAAGGATTTGTTCCTGAGTATTTTTCCAGACTGGTAACAATAACTCAAATATGTTTTAACCAAATGCTTTGAAAAAATTTGAGTCAATGTGCAGTCACACGATGCACGATACTGTGAATGCGTTTTTAAAAATAATGTACCATTCGGCAGCAAAAAAATATTTTCCTTAATTTTTGCTTATTTTCACGACAAAAAACGTGGTACTTTGGATGATGAAATCTAAAAAACCGTTCAGTACATTTCTACAAAAAAAATTCAGCTAGAAATTATAACATACGAGTGTCAAAACTGTGAAGCAAAATTTTGATATGAGTATTAGGTAGCAATAAAAATAATATTTTCGAAATTACTGCAAAACTCGGTAACAAGCCCTTAAGAGGGAGTGTTAGGTGCTTAATTATATTGATCTATTTTCTGCAATTATTTCTGTTTTAAAATACTTTTGGAAGTGTGGCAATGTTAAGACTTAGAATACATTTCTGTTGAATTTTTTGAGATCATAATAGTGTCATATGCTCATCTAATTATGGACTTGTAAACATTCTTTTAATTTAACCTTCAATTCACTTACATTGATTCTGTATAGCAAATTAATGAAAGATTCAAATTAGTTTATGTCAATCAATTTATCAAGAATATATCCTATGGCTCGTCGAAGGGAAAATTTTGATACTACATCTCGAATAAATGTTATGGCTTGTAAACTTAAAAAATACAAGTAATTATCTAACACTCCCACTTAAGCGTTAAATTTACTTTGTACGGAGAAAGATATCTATTTATAAATAAACCTGACAACGTCGTGTACGTTACAGCCGTGTATTAGAGCAGCGGTTCCCAAACTGTGTTCCGCGGAACCTAAGGGTTCCGTTAAAACTTCGTAGGGGTTCCGCGAAAAGATCAGCACTTTATTTTTAATACAAGTATGTGAAAGAACAGCGCCAACCCGGCACCGATACGACGACATTTGAGCCGTCTTCGTGCATCTACTTTCCTAACACCGCTTTATCGCAGAGAGTCGAGCTATCGATACTCGCTTTCGGTTCAGTTAGCAATGGGAGTATACAATAAGTTTGTAATGACTTGTGGTGTATGTCCACAACATTACTAACTTAAAGGTTTTATTGGTTTTTAATTCGTACGAACAGCGGAAACGGTGTCAGCAACAATCAAAAATATACAATAAAAGTAAAAGAACAGCATTTATTCAGGAAATATTTATCAACACGTTATTGGAAGTTTTTTTTACAATAAATCAAACCGACTTAAGTTCCTAAAAATATGAAAATATTTTTTCATTGTCTTCAAAAAAGTTTTCTGATGTAGCGGTGTTCTTTACTGTCACTACTTGTACAAACTGGAGAGTCAACTTGAATGTACAGGCCCTACATGAACTATACCGTATTTGACGAAATATTTTTGAAGAAGACGATTTATTTAATGTCCAAAGTTGTGCAGTGTTTATTACAAACAAAACTTTGACGTAGATATATACAGGGAGAAACATTTTGAGGTATGTTACAATGAACATGTTGGTTTTGTTTATAACAATGACTAACAATTTGCATTTACAATTTACGTGTTATTTTAGGTAGATGATCATGGACAACTGGCTCAAAACTGGTCGGATTAAAGGCGCTAAAAATTCTGCATCCATATCGTCAAGTTTTGATGACAAAGTTGGAGGCAGTCCAGATGAACCATCTATCAATGACCACACTTTACCAACGGTGATGGAAGAACCCTCAGGATCCGATGCACAAGTAGTTAAAATCAAGCACGAAGATTTGAAAGTATCAAAGAAGCGTAAGTATGATGAATCGTATCTTTCCTTCGGATTTATTCCTGTTGGAAGTGAAGAAAGAGAACACCCAGACGGACAATGCGTCGTTTGTAACAAAACCCTTCAAAACAGTTCCTTGGTACCCGCAAAACTGAAAAGGCACCTGGATACAAACAACCCACAGCTAAAAGAAAAGACCATCAATTTTTTTCCAAAACAAAAGGAAGCCTATCACACTGGTGTGGTTATATTACAAAAACATGCCAAGACCGACAACGAAAATGCAACAGAAGCATCGTTTCTAATAAGTTACAGGATTGCTCGTGCTGGGAAACCACATACAATTGCAGAAGATCTTATCAAACCATGTGTGACAGATATCGTTGGTTGTGTGCTCGGAGAGGACGCAATGAACAAGGTTTCTGCAGTCCAGTATTCCAATAACACAGTGTCAGATCGTATTCATAAAATCTCAGACCACATTGAAGGTGAACTGATCAAGAGACTGAAAAATTGTAACGCCTTTTCTTTGCAGCTTGACGAGAGCACAGACGTTGCTGGGCTAGCAGTATTGATTGTAATTGTGAGGTACGTTTTTGAGAAATCTATTGAAGAGGATTTATTTCTGTGTGCACCTTTGGACGCAAATGCAACTGGAGAGGAAATATTTAAAGTTGTTGATTGTTACATGCTTAAACACGGCCTCGATTGGAACAAGTGTGTTGATGTGTGCAGCGATGGGGCTGCAGCCATGGTCGGAAAAATAAAAGGAACAATTTCAAGAATAAAAAAAGTAGCACCAAATTGTACTAGTAGCCATTGTGTATTGCATAGACATGCTCTTGTGGCCAGAAAAATCCCATCTGATATACAGAATGTTCTTGGCGAGGCTGTAAAAATGATCAACTATATCAAATCTCGCCCTCTGCACTCAAGACTCTTTAAAAAGGCATGTGAGGAAATGGGAAGCCAGCACCAATCACTACTCATTCACACCGAAGTCAGGTGGCTTTCAAGAGGCAGAGTGCTTGCTAGGCTTTTTGAACTACATGATGCGCTTCAGGTTTTCCTCATGAATGAAGACCCAGTTCCTGGTAAACTCTCAGAACTTTTACGCAATGAGAAGTGGCTTATGCGTTGTGCATACCTTGCAGATATATTTGGAAAATTAAATGAAGTTTCTCTGTCTTTGCAAGGAAAAGCCACGACTGTATTTACTGTGAGAGACAAAGTGTCGTCATTAAAAATGAAAGTGCACTTTTGGCTAGAATGTGCAACTAGTAAAACGTTTGAGTGTTTTCCTCTCTTAGCCCAGTTTATGAATCAGAACGATTTAGAAATAGAAGAAACTGTGCACAAAAATATTTGTGCTCATTTAATGGACTTATTGAAATCCTTATCAGAGTACTTTCCAGACGACGACAGCAAGAATATTGACTGGGTGCAAAACCCATTTGCGAATAGAATCAAGCCTGGCATGCTGTCTGTTCCAGAGTATGAAGAGTTAATTGAAATGCAGTGCACTTCTGCATTGAAAACAACATTCGATTCCGTGCCACTAGATGAATTTTTGGTAGGACTAAAAGAAGAGCATCCGTCAGTGGCCGAAAAAGCCATACTTGTACTGCTCCCTTTTGTATCCACCTATCGATGCGAATCAGGCTTTTCAGCCTATGCTTACACCAAAAACAAATTTAGGAACAGGTTGGATGCTGCCCCAGATTTGCGTATTCAGCTGTCGGACATAAAACCCAATTTCAAAACCATTTTGAAAACTAAAATGAAACAGTTTCACTCATCACATTGAATTGTGTATGTGCAATTTCATCTCATATCATAATTAAAGTCTGTGGGCATTTTAAAAGTGATTTTTGTTCGAATCCTAAGACCTTAACTAACTAAAGCGTTTTGCATAGTATCAAGAAAGAAAACTATGTCTGCGTTAACATAACATTAAAAAATAATAATAAAGATAAAAAGAAAGGGTAGTGGGTTTCGCGGAAAAAGAACGGCTTGTGAAGGGTTCCACGAGAGAAAAAGTTTCGGAATCGCTGTATTAGGGTTCGCCAACCAAAACAATTTTAAACCACATATTTTGCAGGCTATCTTAGTGAGTTTTAGTGTCCCCACTTGAAGTTAGACCAGGAATTATTAGTATATTTTTTAACAACTTGAGTATAATTAACATAATATTGTATGTAGGAGGGAAGGGGCCCCTAATTCATTATGACCAAAGATATTTATGCACATGTAACGTATGTGTGCCTCTATCATTCATTCGGTTGCAATAAAACGTTAGTGAGATGTGCGTGCGCACAAAAAGGTTTTTTATCAAAAACATAAAAAAAAATCCTTTGTTTAAGGGAAATGAAAGGGGAAGAAGCAAAAAGGGCAGGTGACAGAGTGGGCACTGAAAAAAAGTGAAAAAAAAAAAATGTTTTGGAAACATTTTGGAAAATGCCATTAATGCCCCTTAACATCAATCTGCACTAATTACAATTTTAAAAAAATGTAGAAAATAAACCCTTTAAATATTGTCAGATTACTTACGTAAAATTAGAAGCGCCGAGAAGTTTTTCGCAATTTTTTTACTATTTCATGGAAAATATTTAGTTATTTATAATATACTGAAAATATGAATACAAATTTTTAAGCTTTATTTATGATGGTTTGGAGTAAGCCTACTTAGACATAACTTTTTGCGCGACTCAAAAGAGGCATTTAATTAATTGAAAATAACGCGAACAAAGCGGTGGGGGAAAATTGCTAGTTTATTTATAAAATGAAGCCCGATTAGGAATAACTAATAGAAATTCAGTAGTTTAACGAAATTCCTCCAACTATCTTCATCCCTTTGCTTGTTACAGCCACGAATCGGAAGTGACAGAATGATTCGATATCAGAAGTACGCGTTTACGTCTTTCACCGAAGATATAAGCTGCCAATTTGAGTGTTTTTATTCCCTCCGTTCTTCGTATACAGTCCTCCCTTGACTGTGCAAGTTATTCTAATCTACAAGCGAGAGGGGAGATGTAGGATGGGGGGGGGGGTGAGTGGGTTCC
>PNEQ01120960.1:0-15432 GCA_003012365.1 Medauroidea extradentata
GAAGCAGACACTGGTCGCGCAAAAATTCACCATTTTCACAAACAATTACACGGAAATTCAATTCTGTAAGCACAGACTTTTATGACACCAATTCATTTAGAAAATTTTGCTCTTTAGTCCTAGTGAAGTAAGAAATCAAGGTTCCTGTTAAGGAAACAAGAAATGAGACGCCAAATATAGTCTTTTGAACATTTTTTTTTACGGTATTTGACATGGCGACATGTGAAATTCAAATCATTACGTACAACAAACCATATTTTTTCCCTTAACGTAAAAAAGAATTTTGCTATATCTTGAATAGTTCGTTTTTAAGATGATTGAGAAGAGGTAATTGTTTTCCAAGTTCTGACAAGCGGTACAGAAGCCCCTTAAGGCACCCATCTGGTGGCCGTGTGTTTGTGTGAGTGAGGCACGGCGCCAAGGGCGATGTTGACCGTCTCATCTGGTGCGGTATCACCTCTACCCGCAAGGCACTGAAACGATGTGCAGTGGTGTCGTAGATCACTCACCTGACTGACACTTTCAGAGGTAATCCCACAGTTTTATTGGTGGAAAGTTTAAAAAAAAGTCCAATACACATTTCTATCGTAGTTTCAAACGACTCCAGTGACTACTTTTTTTTTTTTTTTTTTTTTTTTAGGTATGACAGGCTGAAAAAACTGTTTTTAGCCATTTCAGGGGCTCCGAAATGGTCTTTCTAATAAACGTGATGTTTTGAAATCACCGTTCTACCATAGTTTGAGGCGTGTGATATTTTCGTAAATGTACACTTTAGAAACACGCTTAGAAGTTTCTTAAAAAAAAAGAGTTCAGCTAGCACGCTGCAACGCTGCTTACAAGGCAGGCAGGCGGGTGCCTTAAGTACTGACCGAAATTTCTTCAATCACCATTTTCACACTAACACTTTTGTCTGCACTTTAGCCTAGGATTCGCGTGAAGTGCTCATTGTACGGCAGTTTATGAACAGCCCTTAAAGGCCCCAATTAAAGTAGTAAAGATGGGTTTACAATTGATAACATAACAGTAAGCATAGAACATAGGCCGTTCGCAAAAGAACTAACCTCTATAGCCCGGTACACACTATCCTTAATTATCTTCTCAATTACTTACTTAATTCCGTTTAAAAATTTCGATTGCAATTTCATACCAGAATTATGTAGCAAAACTTTTGTGTTGTGTACACACTATCTTTGTTTATTAACATGTTTCAGTAAATAAAGAAGAAACATATATTTGTAATGTTGGTTGCTATATTCCATAAAGTGTAATTTTAAAATTCCCGAAAACTATTTCACAATACAAGACATATGTGTAATTGCCAAATAAGTGAAACAATATTGTATTATTTAGGTTTTGTAAATCTCGATGGTCTTTTGTTGAGTAGGAAACCAGAATTTTATTTCTATTCAAGTGCTATTGGCAACCCTACTTGCGTACTTCGGAGCAACATCTTTGCTTCGCAGGCGCGGTGGCTGAAACTGTGCAGTGCGCATGCGCGTGAACAAACCCTGCGATGAAGAATAGGACGGGCTCTATCTGTGAAATTAGGTATGGAATTCTGTGTAGAACCAGCGTAGTTGCGGCACACACTGTTGCTGTGTTACTTGTAATGAATTTGATACGGAATTCTATACTGAACTATGGCTAGTGTGTACCAGGCTATATTATTCTTACCTGCCGATTCACAACACCGAAAAAGTGGTCGTGTGCATGGAGATACTGACATAAGAAATGGTAATATTTCATTTCTTGTGCGTACGCATTGTACAGCAACCAATCACAGCGAAGGAGTGTGTGAATATCCGCCATGTTGGTTTAGCCTCCAAAAATACACTAGTATAAAGCAATGCTAGAATAAGAAATTCCAATGTAAAAAACTATGTTTTTGTATTGCAAATGATGTTTTACACTGTGCAGTTTATATAGAAACTTTACTTTATTTCCTTTTATCTCCAAACACGATTCCATTTAAAATACGTTGCAATGGCCTTCGGTTGACTTTTATACAGCAGAGAATATTCCAGATTCGTTGCAAAAATGCCATTGGCTAAACATAACGGTAAGAATTCCATTGGGAGCTAAGGCTGTGTCTCAATTCAAGAGTGTGTACACTCTCACTACCCGCTCTCCCTCTCGGCCACTCTGGCTCACTTTATTCGAATTGGGACGTCTACTCTCGCACTACTCTACACTGAGAACGAATTAATTTAGATACATGCCTCAAAAATAAAATAAATAAAAATACATTGAATGACTTCACTGCTGTTAAAATTACACGATATATTGATACCATTGAGGACATTAAACATACAGAAAATCAGTGTCTGTATAAATATAGCATTGTACTCGGCATCATTAATTTTTCTCTATGATACATGTTTTTGAATCTCAATTTATTTCTTTTAATTTTCAGTGATTTTAATAAATCGCAGTGGCTGTATAGTTTGTACTCAAGGCCACGAAAGTAAACGGGATGATAAATCTGGATTTTGTAATAACTACGATATATTTAATGTAGGTTATTGTTATTATCTACTGTAATATATTTATTAAATACAAGAACGGCGGATTAAAACAACGAACAATGAGTAAAAATAATTCTTAACAAATACAAATAAAGTGGTTTAACCTTAAAGCAATATGGCTGCCACAGAGGGTGCGAGAGTGAGCTGCGAGGGAACATCATCGTTCACTCTCGTTCACTCTCCTATTGCACACTCTCACTTTGAGATGGGACAGTAGAAAGTACCCTCTGTGACGTCAAGAGTGGACGAGAGAGTACTCTTTCAGCGAGTTGGGACACGGCCTAATTATATACAAGGCGTCTGGTCGTACATAGTTTCTACTGATATGATATATGTTCAATGCTTATGTTTGTTTAGTTGTGAACCAACCTTAAGCGGGGATGGTGACAATATTGGGGATGGTTGTTGTGTCGTAAGCTACGCTGCTGACAGCTGGCGGGGGCTCATCGATGGGCTGGTCCGCCCCAGCGCTGCCGATGCTAAAGGTACAACTACGTCACACGGCTGCTCCACTGACGGAGGCGCAGGCATCGTGGGTGAGCGCCTTGCTGCCGCTGGGAGCTCTGATAGGTGCCCTTCCTGCCGGCCGCTTCGCTGACCTCGTAGGACGCAAGAGGGCGTTGCTGGCTCTCGCAGCCCCTCACCTCACCGGCTGGCTCTTCGTCGGTGTCCGAGCGGACCAGGTGAGCGGACATTTTTTTTCTTAAAACCCGGTACACACACTGTAGGTAGGGCCAGGTAGTTTTCGCGAAAATATTTTTGCCTCACTTAGTGTCTTACATGCACACCTGCAGTTCAACTTCACGGCTATTGACAGAGTGTTTTGTGCAGAGTCGTTATTAATTTGACTGTGCCAATCAGTACACGGATAACTGCGTCACCTCATGTCTGTGATTTGCGGGTTTAACCTCCACACGCTGGGTGTTACGGCATCCAATCACTGACCACAAAGCAGAAATGCAGGTGCTCACGTAAGGCACTGAAACAAAGTGCTGCAAAAATCTTTTCGCAAAAACTACTGGGCCGTAACTACAGGCCATATATATATATATATATATATATATATATATATATATATATATATATATATATATATATATATATATATATATATATCTGTGTGTGTGTGTGTGTGTGTGTGTGTAGTACCACGTATTTTCCCATTAAATACAACAACGGAGAAACAATACCAACCGAAACCTACGTAACTGTAATATTTGTAATTAATACATTTTTTTACTAAACTGTATCGATTAATATTGACTGCGAAATTTATCTTAAACGCGCGAACATCAAGTCCCGGTGTTAGCCGTTACGTGCGGAAAGATACAAACTGACTAAAAATACAAATATAGCAGGGCTTTTTTGAATGCTCTCTTTATCCCGAACCACCAATATCACGCCGTTTAGGGTAAAATTTCAATCCGGACTGAACCTAGAGTGGACTGAGGAATCTAGCTTGAGAATTTACTATAGACACTTTGTTGTGGACTGAAGTAGGAGTGAAGTGAGAAAATCCACTCCACTTGTTGAGGTGGACTGGTGTGAAGAATCCAGATTGAGGTTATACTGTAAACACGGACTGGACTAAAAAGAAAACGTGCAAGACCAAACTGCCGCCATATTGCGTTATGTGTTGTGGTTAGGTTTAAGGGGAACAGGGAACACATTATAATTTAATGGAAAGCAAGTAACTTCTTTGTAAAGCGAAACAGCTTTATTAAACTGAAATTTAAATTACGTATATGTTAAATAAAATTTTTTAATGTGTTATGGTAAGTTTTATTGATAGCGGATTACCCATTCCACTTTTTGTGAAAACACAATATAGAATTTACAGCCATAAGTAACTAATAATTTGAAATTTGAAATTGCGACCGAATGTGTCTTAAAATACGTGTTTTTTTTAGTGTTGATTCGACTATATGTATTTGAGCAAAACTGAGACATTTTACTAATTATTTTCCAATAACTTTCAGTACACTCTGATGTTCACTAATGAGAATAACTAATACACAAAATTAAGAATTTATATGCGTGTGTTTGTATATGTATGTAGTACTTACAGCGAGGTATTTGCAGCTCGAGAGGATCTGAGGTGAGTATATAGCAGCAATTGTAACAAGGTTGGGGGAACCGATAGCGTTCCGAAATAACGCAATAGCATATTCCAATGTATATGATAATTAAGGACGGTGTGTTTAATTTTGAGTGCTGATAGATTAGTAAAAATTTTAGTAGAAAATGTGTTTTTTTTTTATATTACGTATTACAGTGGGAGTAATGCTACCCTGAAAATAGACTTCGAAATTAAATTTCATTAAATAAAATATAAAAGTTATTGGTCGTTTGTTGACATTATTTGGAGTGTAGTTGCCTAATATCAAGCGGTATTTTATTATTAAAAAAAAAAAAAAAACAAATCACAGTAGATTTTAGGATGTCATTACTGCCTTTACAATACAATTTCTAGTAAAATTGAGAGAACGCTTTCGATTTACTTTTTCATTGGCTGCTACCATGGAATATCATCACACTCGGTCCAGACTTAACCTGTATTTACCGTATTCCCAACTTGCTAAACTCGGTAGTGATTACTCTGGGAGGTGAACCCAGATCATTTTGATGGGAACCTATTTGGCTTTGCACATATGCTTAGTCAGATAACATTTCGTGTAAACGATTCATCAAACGATGTTGATGTTTGGTTATGTTGCAGATGTTGCTGATATATATTGGTCGTTTCATCTGTGGAATCTGCCTGGGAGCGGGGTCTGTCATCACTCCAATGTACATAGAGGAGATCGCTGAAGTTTCCCACCGAGGCAGGCTGGGAGTGTTGTTTGAAATGATGCTCACCTTGGGCATCTTGTGGAGTTACATCGCCGGGGCGTATCTGACCTATGGGTGGCTCACAGTGGCTTGTGCTTCGCTGCTGATCGCTTTCACCACGAGTTTCTGCTGGATGCCCGAGTCCCCAGTCTACTTGGTTTCGCGAGGGCGAACCGACGCCGCAGAGACATCCCTCCGGTGGCTCAGGTCGCGTACCGATGTTCGCGCGGACCTGCGACAGCTGGAACTGGAGCTGGAACGGTGCAGGGAAGAAGCCTCCCACTGGGACAGCCCTCTGAGTCCGTTGGCTAAGGCAGCGGGCATCGCAGCCGCACTGATGATGTTCCGCCAACTGTCGGGCGTCAATGCGGTGGTCTTCCATGCTGTCGATATCTTCCAGGACGCCGGAGATGCACTGTCACCGACGGCGTCAGCTATAGTTGTTGGCGCGGCCAATGTGGCGGTGACGGTGGTGTCGGGGATTTTGGTGGAAGAGCTGGGGCGGAGGAAATTGCTCGCGGGGTCT
The DNA here is from genome assembly GCA_003012365.1 of Medauroidea extradentata. Lineage (NCBI taxonomy): Eukaryota > Metazoa > Arthropoda > Insecta > Phasmatodea > Phasmatidae > Medauroidea > Medauroidea extradentata. The sequence goes on from PNEQ01120960.1 coordinate 5,884, forward strand.
GGAGTCGTGGCAGCCGCCTGCCACGCTGCGCTCGCCATGTACTTCGTCTTCCGTGGCTCCGGGGCGTCCATGGACACAATGGGTTGGCTGCCTCTCACTGCTCTCGTCGTCTTCATCATGGCCTTTAACCTTGGCTTGGGCCCACTGCCGTGGCTCGTCTCCGCCGAGATGACACCCTTGAGCGCCCGTGGCTGGGCTGGTTCTCTCGCTGTCGCCGTCAACTGGCTGCTCATGTTCATCATAGTGCTGTCCTTCGCGCGTTTCGAAGCCGTCTTCGGCCGCGCCACTGTGTTCGCCTCGTTCGGGCTGGCGTGTGCAGCGAGCGCCGTATTCGTCGTGATGTGGTTGCCGGAGACGAGAGGGAAGACGAGGGAGGAGATACTGGAGATGCTGGCTTCCGGAGAGGAACCTGTATCTGCACGAAGACTAACTAACAAATTTATGGCACACCTTCCTGCAGACAGGTCACGGGCGCAGAAGTTCACGATAGGAGACAGTGCGCACAGAAAATCACCAGGAGAAAGACACTTCGGTTTTTTCGCACACGATGGTGCAAGTGCTTCAGTGAACACTGATAGGCGTTTTTGAAGCGTTAATTTGGGTGGATTATGTTGGTTGCCTTATTTATGCAAATAAAATATTAACAATTAACAAAACTATAAATAATATATGCAATAATATTCGATCAGATGATTGCATTTTATAAAATTATTTAACTTACACTGAATTGGTTATCGAAAACTCTCCCAAAAGTGTTATGAAGTGAGTTTCATAAGAAATTAAGAAAGGGGAGAATTTTGCATACTTTAGTTTGATTATTTAAATCCTAACCAACACAAAATCTTTCAGTATGTGGCTAAGTGTTCCCTTATGCATAAGTTCCCTTCAAAATCATGCAATAACCAGTTAAACTCCAATTAATGCAGAATACTACATTGTTTAATATGTTGTTCTTACAGGCGAAAGGGCAGGCAGATGGGCGTAAGAATTTAGGAACTACAAACATATTATCGATACCTAAAAATTTCTTTATATCAGTCCATGACCGTAGCAAAGAATGACTGGATTGGTGCGATTTCAAAAGTTTTCGTTTCATTTCGCAGTGAAAGCAGTATAGTAAGTAAGTAAAACAACACGCTTCACTGTTTGATTTGTTTTCACAATTGAATGGTGTTATGAAGAAGTTAATCCAAGCCACAAATGTAAAGGACAGACAAAAGACAAGCTCCTAAATTATTACATTAAAACTTCAGTAGCTAAGCAAACAAAGTCAAACAGAGGTTATTAATTAACAAAAATATTTTAGGAACAACTTTTCATGTTCTACTTTATCAAATGTGTGATGATCTCTTTATGCATAACACCATTCAATTACGTGTTTCATATGTCCGAGATTACCGAGTTTTAAAATGTATTTGAACGGGTCGGACGTTGTTTACGCTTCCAAGGCATATATGTGTAGTAAGATTAAAGGTAATTCTGGCACACTAATAACGCATCTACTTTATAAACCATATAGGTGCAAATAACTCAACTGTCATGCAGTCTTCTCGTCGGTAGATCGCCTCGATGAGAATTTCAGTGGTGACCCTATAATTTTTGGCGTAATGTTATAGGTGCTGTATATATTTTTTAAGTTTCTGTACTAAGATGTTCACGCCCAAACAGAACCACAAAACCTCACATTTCCGCCTATTTTGAAAGTGAAAAAATACATTCGAACGATTATTAGATGATCTACATGCGTCCAACGTTTTTTAAGTGCTATTCCGAAGGATACGCTACTCATGCGCGATGGGCAGTTGTAGAATTACCTTCTGCTTGCCGAAGCTTTCCACACTGTTTGGCAGCCTGGGCAGGAGGCACCTTGGGGATTGATACCTGTCAGATCGGTTTTACGGGTTTTCTTATAAATCATGGAATAGACATTGTTTTACTTTTTTCACGCTGACAAGGCATAATTTATTGTTTCATTCACTTTTTGGAATCCATATGGCACTGTTTCTGTTAATGTTGTGGACTCTGTAGTCGCTCCAGTTAATAAAGAAAATTTTCCTTTTCAGTTGTTTCCCGTTGCAAAATAATGAATATATTATGGTTCCAGCAATTACAAATAATCGATTAAGTTTGAATCTATGCCTTGTCGACTGGAACAGAAGTTATCGAGAAGAAACAGGTAAATCCAAGGTGGTAGGGATCAATACCCCTTAAGGACAAATATTTTCCTTCCAAAACTTACTGCTTACGTTTTCATAGCTTGAAAGGCTGAACTCTCTATACTGTGAACATGAAACATTTATACTTTTTCATAAAAGTTATACAAGAGTTAAAAACCAATTTTGTAAAAATGTACAGAGTGAAGATTTAAATATTTAAATGAAAAAAATTGTACGGGTTACATTTTACTTGAATCTAGACTCAAGAAAAATTATATATACAGTATGGTGCAGAACTCTACCAACAAACGTAGGCAGGAAAGTCCAATTTATACACACCCTATAAGGTTAGTCTATTCCTATCGGGTGTAACCACCCCCGAAAGTGTAGTTGTAACAAATGTTTTTTGCATCTAACATTGTCAGAAGTAAAGATAAAGGCTTTATTCCCGGCGCTCCTCCATATCCACAGCAATCACTCTAACATGCTCGGAAGACCTAAACCACCTGACATCGTCACTCCATTGAGAGAGGCACTTCAATAGTAACATGTTTTCTCGCATTTAGGAGGGTATGGTACCGAATCCCCTCTCTGACTATCCAACTTAAGAAAAACCGTGCTGCCGAAGTCCATCCGCAGTCATATAAAGTTGCCTACCTTTCGCTCGTGTGTAGTGGCCCGCGGTTTTGCAAAATCATTAAAGCCAACATATAATAAAAACGCTCTGTATCTGACCGACCCATCAGCTAGTTAACACCACCACAATCGATCACCACTAATAGTACATTCACGGGTAGAAACATGAACGGCTTAAAAAAATAACAGCATGAAACACAATGTTTGATACAGTAATGATGGTCCCATTATTTACTCACAAAGTTTATTGACGAAAAGCGAACAGGTACTAATCAACATACGGTGAAAATGTTTCACAGGAACGGCTCGAAGTGTCGTCCACCCACTTCATTGCAGAGCCGGCAGCGACGAAGAATCGATGTTTGAACCCTATGCAGTAAACCTGGAGTATGACGAATGCTACCGCAAGACGCCTGTATTCTTGGAGGCAGGTCACCCAGTTGTTCTACTGGAGTTTCGTAAACGATGCTTTTGATGTGGCTCCAGACGAAATAATCCAATGGAGTTAAGTCTGGTGACCTAGGTGGCCAGTCTTCCGGACCACCTCTGCCGAACCACTCGTATGGGTACGTTGTATTAAGGTGGTTCCTAGCTATCAGAGTGAAATGTGGCGGTGCTCCATCATGCTGGAACCACATGTCTTGGCGGATGTTGAGTGGCACGTCTTCCAACAGCATGGGAAGTGTATTTATCAGGAAATGTGTGTAGGTCGCACCAGTCAAGCGATCTGGCAGTACATGAAGCCCTAGAAAATAATTGTTTACAATACCAACCCACACATTAATAAAAAAACGATGTTGGTAGCTTCGTGTTCTCGTGTAGCACGGATTCTCGTCGTTCCACACATGGCTGTTTCGGGAATTGAATACACCCTCCCGGGTAAAACATGTCTTGTCTGTGAAAAGGATTGCGCTAACAAAGCACGGATTTTTTGTGTTACGATTCAGAAGCCACTGCACGTATTCTTGCCGTTTAGGGTAGTCGTCGGGGCAGAGTCCCTAGACGGCGTGTATTTTGTAGGGATGTAGCTGTTGCTCATGTAACACTCGTAGCACAGTATTATGGGAAGCGTTTAACTCTTGGCCAATGCATCGTGTGCTGGTCCGAGGATTTTCTTCAACCCTTCGTAAGACATTAACAGCGAACCACGGTGTACGAACACTTCTTGGTCTTCCTGTGCTGTCCATTTGCACCTCTACTTGCCTCTCTCTCGCAAACGTCGATCGACAGCTGAAAATGTGGTGTGATGTGGACAACGACGATTAGGATGACGGGCTTGATAAATGCGGCATGCTTCCCTGCCATTTCTACGAGATTCTCCATACGCTAAATGCATATCCGTCAACTCTGGCCACGAATATCGCTGTATGCTTCATCCTTGAGGACGTCAAACAGACTGTTTAAGCTGTGCAATGGGTAACGACATGCATGTGCAGCGATTAACTAGGTTTATTGGGATGGTATGAAAGGTTTTGTGACTGTGCAATGCGACAGCTACCTTAACAAAATAGCTATGTGTACTCGAGTCACAAACTGTTATTGTTGACAACATTCATATTTATGTTTTATATTTATGTTATTTCAATTCATATATGTGTGTGTATAATATATACAGGCTGCGGCAACGTAACGTCCTTCAGGTGAATCGATGACTGTTTTGAGGGAACACTTCCCGGAGCACCTCAAGTCAAGTGGCGATTTGAAGTTGGCCAGCCCACTCCCCCTATTTGGCCCCTTGTGATTTTTTTATTGGGATTTGATATCCCGCTCTTATATCAACCGTCCAAGGACCCTACACGTTTTGAAGGCCAACACCCGGCCAGCAATTGCCAATTTACCCACTGCTATGTGCTAGTGTCATGAGAAACGCCAGAAACCGGCTTATTCAGCAAATGGATAATGGTGGATGGATCTTACCTGATTTGATTTTCAAAATTGTGTAAAGTCAATCTTTAGATATGTAACTACGTTATAAAAATTAAAATGGAAACTTTTTGATTCACATAATAGGTTTTATTGCCGTGTTAAGAAAGGAAGTTTTGTTGCCGCACCCTGTGTGTGTATGTATGTGTATATGTATGTATATATATATGTAGACACATACACACATATACAGAATGTCCAAAAACTAACACATAATAAGGACACCATGAGAATCAGGCTGAATTGGAGGCGAAAATAAATTATATGGCAAAATGGCAACGAAAACATTTCACATTCACAATGTGGCAACACTGCACGGGGAAAGTACCCACTTGAGCTCCACGTCCAGGTATTATTTTACGTATGTTACGTCATGTAAACCTATAATCATGTTTGGACTGCTCGAGATTTGAACCTGCACCCATAATATGTACGTCAGAACAAAAGTCGTAAGATAAGTAAGTAATTCATGGAACGTAAGGGAGGGCTAACTACAGTGCTGTTGCCACACGGCACACACACAATGTCATTGTACAACATTGAAGCACTAACATTTTCTTTTCCAGTTTATCAAAGTATATCTCGTATTGTGCTTACTATGTATTTTTTTCTGGACATCCTGTATACATTGTTTACACTCACAGATAATGCCGTTACACGATCACCACACTGATACTAGCTGTCAGGTTCCTAGAAATGTAAATTGCCACACATAGCAGCTGAAAACACAACGAGGGGGGGGGGGCCGAGCTGACAAGAAAGCTTACTCAACCGTGATTAGGTAACTCCATTGTTCTGCCCCCCCCCTTTTTTTTTGCACTATCAAGTTACGCTTGTGTCACTGAGCTGACAGTACAACAATTATGGTATTCTTGTATTCAAAAGTTCGTTTGATCCACTGATGGTTGAAACGTCAGTTTTACAACATAAAATTTGTCACATTAAATTGGTTACGGCAATTAATTATTAATACATTTTAACTGCTCGATTTCGGCCACGTAACTTCACTAATCTCGCCTAAGTTCAAAATAAAATGGCGCGAGTACTGTATAATTTGGTGTTTGAAGACAATATAGACGATGGAAACTTTATTCCTGTGTAACGGCCTCGTCGGATTCGAGAAAGAAATCATTATTTTGACGAATATGATGATACAGACTTCCAAATACATATCCACTTGTCAAAACAATCGGTCCATTCAGTTATTGAATTATGTTTAATTGTTGTTTTATTACTAAACTGAATTATTTTTAAACTAATAGAAAATCGTCTGGAATTTCCTTCAAATAAGCAGGGGAAATTTTTTTCTTTGATTATTTTCAAGTGCATTTACTCAAATTTATCATTGTACCACACAGTTTTCAACACAATCAAAACTTGATACATATGAGATTATTTTTCACGCCTGATGTTTTCAGGTTAACTAAAATATACAGATGAGAAAATAACTCAACAATTGGGTGTAGAGAAACATTAAAGGGTACAGTCTTTGCCTTTACAATAATAAAATAATGTAAATTATACTTGCAGAACTATCTTTTCCTGGTTTTTCTTTCTGGCTTTGCTCCAAAGTCACACAGAGGTGCCTAGCTACCGTATAGATAGTATAATGCAAACACTCCCCCCTCCCTCCTCAAGAACGAACAAACTTTCCAAATGAAATAATTTAATAAACACGCATTCGACAATCTCCGACAAGTGTTCGGGTGTTTCCGACACAATTAAGGCAACTCAGCTCACACAACCCATCGTGCAGACAAGTTTGACTAATATCTGGTAACTTAAACTCGCTGTGTTGTTGGTGGAACGCACCTCTAATATAAACTCAGGTTTAACTCTTCATCGAGTTTTGTTAATTTCGCTTTGCAGCAAAGTTACACTTCGTTGGCGAAACCGGCCCTAAGCAATATGTGTGCAGTTGAGGTGGAATAACCGAATACAGAAGCATATTTTGGCGACAACCCATGGCGGCTATTCTAATTGCTGAGATTTCACGCGATAATGCGTGCCTTTATTTTATATTTATGTCTACGTGAAGTGAAGATTTTGGGAAGGCTCTTAACAGTGACGATTAAGTGCGGCCTACCGCAATTTTTATCACCATTTTTTAAATTTTTATTTGTACCAGACATTTTTTCTTATTTTAACACAAAATGTGACTAAATTTGGCTCTTGTGACATTTTTTTATCTCTCATAGTTTTCGCGTAATGACTTGTTAAAGTCATATTTTTGCATCATTATTTTATTTTGTATGTGTACCAGATATTTTTTTTTTTCTTGTTTTAGACACAAAATGTGACTAAATTTGGCTCTTATGAATTTTTTTTTATCTCTCTTAGTTTTCGCGCAATGGCTTGTTAGTCATATTTTGCATGTTTCCGTTTTAACAACTACACTAAAACCAACTGACATATCAAACTCAAAAAAATCTCAGTGGATAAAGACATTGCAGGCTACAATGACATGCTCATGAAATTTAAGAATAAAAATTATTTGAATTTAAAAAAATTGCTGAAACTGAAAATAAAAATTTAAAAAGTTCAATACTTTTTTTAAAAATACCATATATATATATATATATATATATATATATATATATATATATATATATATATATATATATATATCTGACTATCCAAATGAATAGAATCACAAAGGTACAAGACTCAGCACACGATTCAGTACGTAAGGACCAGCAAAATTTGCCTCATTTTGCAACATCGATTTAGATCAAAAGTTATTGTACAGTCGTGTCATGCGATATCTACTGTTGGCTCACAATTACGTGTAAAGCTGTGATGACTGCTTCTGAAAAATAATTAGAAGTTCCTTTTTAGATTGACCAATAGTCTAAAAAGTGGGTACACACGTAAGTAATATCACATAAGGGCCTGTGCCCAGTGAAATAATTACAGACGAAGTTCATGTACGTACAGAGCAATTAATAATGCTTTTGCAGGTTTTTATCAATAGTATTACATGAGTGGCGAAATGCTGAGTAATGAGTAGAACTTGATCTCTTACTTCCCTCAACAGACAAGTTTATTGCAACAATACTCAAGATTTATGAGTCCGCTATGGGTCGTCAATTGAATGTGTATTCACCATGATACCATTGATTTGATAAATGAATATTTGACCGTACATGTTCTGGCGGTGTATGGCATGTAATAATTTTAATATTAGGGTCACGTGTCGGTAAAGTCAGACAACTCTGTCTTACCAAGGCGATCAGGGTTGAATTCCCGACGAGATTTTTTGCATGTAGGAAACGTGGCGGACGCTGCCGCTTGAAGGAGGGTTTTCCTTGGAGTTCTTCAGCTTCCCCCACCACAGCTGCCATCGCTGCTTCATTGTAGGACACCATTTCATGAATCTTTCATGTATTGGCGGATGACAACGAGCTCCCAAGTTTCATCATCTGCCTTTCAGGATACTATACCCTGCCCTTCGTGTACTTTCCCAGCTCGATATTTATTATTGTTTGATTCGTAAATCGCGTGACTCGTGGTGCGTGATACAACCTGCGAATTGTGCTAGTGGCTCAGCACGACAATGATTTTAAGAATAACACGTGAATTTATTTAGCTCTACTACTAGGCGCAGGTAAAGTGAAATTATATCTTTATTATTTCATTTCTAATCACAGGATCATGCACTACAAATACAAAAATTCATATATATATATATATATATATATATATATATATATATATATATATATATATATATATATATATATATATATATATATATATACACACACATGAGTAAGGAATGCGTTTCAAGCAGCAGTTTACAAAGTAGGCAACCCAACAACTACGACGGAGATTCCTCATTGTGATATTATCGTAAGCGTACAGAGAGGAAATATGGTACAGTCACCATGTACAAATATTTTGTATACGGAAAAACAAGCTTGTAAATGTTACCGTTACTACATATGCTACTGCTTATACTACTACTACACTTTTTACTATAATATTACTGCCACTGTCACTGCCACTGCTACTGCTATTACGACTACCACTATCTACTACTACTGCAACTGCCACTGCAACTATTACTATACACTACTACATTACTTCTACACTACTACACTACTACTGCCAATACTACAACTTTACTACTACTGCTACTGACATTTAAACTAATACTACACACTAATACGTTACTACTATACTACTACTCCACTACTGCTAATACTGCTACTTTACTACTGCTAGTACTACTACTTTACTAATGCTGCAACTGCCACTGCCACTACAACTATTACTAAACACTACAACATTACTACTACAATGTTACTCTACTATTGATAATATCACTACTTTACTACTGCCACTGCTACTACAAATACTAACACACACTACAGCATTACTACTTCACTACTACTGTACTACAGATAATATCACTAATTTACTACTGCTGCTACTGCCACTGCCACTACAACTTTTACTACACACTACAACATTACTACTTCACTACTACTTTACTACTACTTTACTACTACTGCCACTGTCACTGCCACTGCCACTTCAACTATTACTACACACTACTACATTACTACATCACTAATACTCTACTACTGCTAATACTACTACTTTACTACTGCCACTGCCACTTCAACTATTACTACACACTACTACATTACTACTTCACTAATACTGTACTACTGCTAATACTACTACTTTACTACTGCCACTGTCATTGCCACTGCCACTTCAACTATTACTACACACTACTACATTACTACTTCACTAATACTCTACTACTGCTAATACTACTACTTTACTACTGCCACTGCCACTTCAACTACTACTACACACTACT
>PNEQ01120961.1:0-15442 GCA_003012365.1 Medauroidea extradentata
ACCAGAAAGACTAAATGCTGATAATTATCTGATCTTTCTGAGAGATGTGTTACCGGAGCTTTTGGAAGAGGTTCCCATCCAAGTTCGGCGAAACATGTGGCCGCAACATGACGGTGCGCCGGCACATAGCGCCAGACGGGTACGGAACTACCTCAATGATACCTACCCTGGACGATGGATAGGACGTTTTGGTCCGTTTACTTGGCCAGCACGATCCCCTGACCTTACTCCCCTTGATTTTTTCTTTTGGGGCGCCATGAAGAATTTGATTTACAAGACGCCTGTTCAAGATGAACAGGATCTTGTCGCACGGATTGCCGCCGCCGCTCTCGAAATCTGAGATAATGCAGGTATTTTTGGCCGCGTACGAGAGGCGATGTTGCAGCGTGTCAATGCGTGTATTCCAGCTGGCGGCGCCAACTTTGAGCAATCCTTGTAAATCGTGATAGCGCGGCGAAAGTTGTCTTTATTTTGTTGTTATTGTAAACAATGAAGTGTTTGTCGTAATTCTGCGTCATTTGACACGTTAACTTACAAGCAATTCCTTGTTAGGAAAGTGACTGTTGTCTTAATGAGTTATTGCGCCCATTATGTACATTATTGGGACTGATTAATTAAAAAGATGTACTTTGTACCGGTTCGGTGATTCCTTGTTTAAAATATCATAACAATGTCCCCGTAAGCTTCATGATAGAGAACAATTGATACAAACTTGTCCGCAAAAGTGCACACCGAGCCAACAGCTCGTCTTTGCTAACAACTTTATCGAACATGCATAAAACAAATACAAACTAATGTGGCTGTAAACAAAACATGTAGAACACAGCTAAAACAAAATAAAATAAATTATGCAGCAAAGGGTTACAAATAAATAACAGTTGAAGTAAGTTAAAATTGCAAAAAAGTAACGTTGACAACAAATTGTCGAAACTGGGACACGAACCTCGGACCGCAAGTTTACAAGGTTCTGACGCAGACACTGAGCCACAGAGACAGGTTGGATCGAAGGAACTCCTTTGAATACTCGTTCGTACACGCCTGATGCGGACACACCGGATGTGACGTCATGGAAACTTGAAGGCGAATTTTAGGGCCTTTCCTGTCTGTTTAGACCCTACATGTCCTATGTCGAATCACTTGTCTCGGAGTCCCCAGTGTCACTGCGGGGAGCTTTAAACAGTTAGCATCCTCACCCTGTATACTCCATCCATCCTAAGGTTGTAGCGAATTCATCCAAGTGAATGTCGCTAACATTTTTGCAAATCGTAAATTTAATTTGAATTACTGAAAAATACAAGGTAACTACGCTTACGGCACAATCACAATGTGAGGAATCAAGATATAACTTAATTCAATTGCTTTGATTTATTTCGTAAGAAATTTTTATTTCTACTGCAAACTTAGAGTGGACCTAGTATAGACTATGTAGTTAACGTCGAAGATTTATGCGCATAGCTTTACAAAACTAATGTCTTGAGATATTCTAAAGCATTTATTTGAGAAAAGTACGGTTACACTTCACAGTCGAGGCAAAAATACAGCTTTAGTCAAAATGTCACAATGTTTTGCTGTAATTACTGCCACTTGATTTTTACACACCAGTCGTCTAATTATAAACAATGCCCGTGTATGATTACGGAGATTGTACAAAACGAGGCTTTTCATATTTTCTGTAGTATCTACTTTTAAGTACATTTGGTTAATCACTGATAAATTAATGTCGTCGTAACAAAACAATTTTGTTGTCGCAGTCAATCGTCATTACGAACGCTTTAGTAACATCAACAGCTTACAGGACACCAAAATTTAAAATATAATTAAAAACAGATAGGCCTACATAAAATACCAGTGGGTGTATGTCATATTAGTTTGAACACACGCTAGCGGGTTTGTGAGAAACGCTTACTAAATGCACCAAGAAAATTAACAGGTTATGTTAGTGATGACATTGTGAAACATGCTCTTAAAGAGGGCGTGGTACATAATTCAACGCTAAAAGCATTAATCTATAACTGTAGGTTTCTTGAAGCCAATTTGCGAAAATTAAACAATAGCAATCCTAGACAATAGTTTTAACCAACGTTTTAAACAAAATAGTTTCCAGTGTTACTAACTTCTGAGGCACAATCTCTGACGCCGGAACCTCGTGCATTTAACTGCGGCGCAAGAGATCACGCGTAACGAATTAGTAATTCTGAATAAATATTTACTCATGAAGTTGGCAAATACAATTATCTAGAAGTTGGCAAATACAATTATCTAGGATTGTTATTGAGTATTTTATCCATATTGGCCGCGAAAAAAGCGTAGAAATCAATTGATGTTTTCAGCGTTTATTTATCTACCACGCACTCTTTTTAACATTTTTTTTTTGTTGCCAGTGAGCCAAATTAAAGCATGGGCTGGCCAGAATAAAACAATTTATCGGCGGACTACTCAAACGTGGCAGTGGCCACAGAAGCGTAACAACGGCATGACTACAACAAAGAAGTCACAATATACAACTAACTACTCTCAGTTGTTCATCGCTTCATTCCAACACCTCGCCGTAGTTAAATACGTACATTGTTCGCTATGGTCCATCCCACCGACGCTTGCACTTCCGACAACAAGTCTATCATTTCAGAAATTAAAACAACATTTAACTTGGTGAAACCATGCCTTAACTTGAACTTACTAAATGAGCGCGTGAAGATGAAAGGAAGTAAGGAACTTGAAATACCCTAGAAAGCAAAATATGACAAACATCAGAGCACAGACAACATAGCTACAGCAAGGATTGTAAGATCAATACACTAGTTACTGGGATTGGCCGTAACCTGCATGAACATTACATGGGGCGTTGCACATTTGGCGAACAATCTTCACATTTATTTATTTATGTGCAGTTAAGGCCGAATCTCCTTTTCTTAAACTGGACCCACAACCAATACAATTTCATAGTGCAAAAATTTCATGAAAAAATAAAAATACAAAAATATGTCTTGACACTATACAAGAAAAATTACACAGAAATGAATCAGTAAGTAAGCTCACTCACATGCAAACATATATAAACACAACTTCTCAAAAATGTAGTTTCAATCTGCTCATCCATCGGAGTAACTGAGAAAGTACACATTTACTTTTCTCTTAAAAGTACAGGAACATCTTATATTTTTGCATTGAGATGGCAAAGTGTTCCATGCTTTAGACGCGGCAGTAATGAAGGAGGTCGAATAGAACCTAGTCTTGTGTAACGGTCCTAACAATTTATTGTCAACTTTGAAGCGTGTCTACAGGAACAGTGGATGATAGGCCCGAAAACACATCGTTACTGTAATACACGTCTCATGACTTACATAGCATGGAACTGGCTGGATCATGTTACTGAGGAATGTCTACCGTCCAGTTAAATACTACCATGATGTGTAGTTGTCAATAATAGCTGCAATGGCATTCCACAGTAACACCTCGCTATACACTACTAATACGTCATGTTCTGTGAACTGTAGCGCAGGTCCACGATTAAATATCGCCACTTACTATTTGCACCGACGCAGCGCAGCGCAAGTGCAGAGCAAGTTAAACGGGCCTTCTATTACTTGTGTGAGAGTATTTAATTCCACTCCAATACAACCAAACGCAACGCAGGTGCAAATTTTCCTTTGCATGCGTCAAAACAGATACTTAATCGTAACCCCCCCCCCTCCCAAAGAAATTGTGCGTTTTCAGACCTATGTTGGTTTCATATTTGTTTCTCTAGATGTGAGGAAGTGTTCCTTGAAAATACTGACATGCTATTCTGCAACAACATTTATACAATGGAGTTAGTAAATATTCACCAGTTATTACTAGATTTAAATGGAATTTTTTGAAACTTGGCCATAAATAATCAACGATTAACTTAGAGCTCCTCACTGCATCTTGTAATTTATTTTTTTGTTACTTTGTTACTTATGTAATAATTATTTAGTGTTTCATTTCACTTATAGACTTTGGCTTAAATTTCCATGTTATTTTCAGTTTCATAGTTCGGGTTGTTTTTATCATACAGTTTTTTTTTCGTTTAGTGTGCATTTAATAAGTAGTGCTCAAAATCTTGGACATCTTGGAATTTAGTCTTATTTCATAACTTGATTTAATCTCATTGTTACTGTAATTTTTTTCTTCCAGCTCCTCATTGAATTCAGTTAATCTAGTTTGTATTAGTAAATGCGATGTCTTTACTCTTGTTGTTTAAATTTTAATTTAATTACTATGCTGTTTTAATTCTCTAATGATACATCGCTAGTTCATTATTGCTTTTTAATTTTAGTATTACACCAGACTTGAGTTTGAAATGTCATAAAATAATTGTAAACTGTAGACTGAAATTTTTATGGTACAGTGTAAGACAAGACGACATCGCCTTAACTGCGCCATTAATAAAGTGGTATTATTATTATAAAAACAAGTGAAAATTAGCGGTTTCTGATCTAGTGTGTAGGAGACAAAAGTCAAGGAAACAATTGACGCTGAGGCTGACCACGTGACATGGTCTAGGAGGAAGTATGGTGAGGGGAAGAGGGGGGAGGGCATTGTTCTGCAGCAGACACGTCACGAGACAAGCACGCACCTAGACGGTAATACTCTGAGAAGAGGTGACTCGTACTCTCTGGTATGAACACATACAATATACATACAGCATGCTTGCTATCAGCCACTTACAACTACAACATCTATGGAACTATAACTGGTCAGGCTGCCTGCACTTCTGAAGAGAAGAAAAATATGAACTTACCGCTGTGGACACTACAGGCCGATCTTGAACGTACTTTTCCAACAGCCAGTGGCGGATTTAGAAACATATGAGGGAGGTGGGAGCCTTATATGATTTTATGGATTGTTAAATAATACCAGCCATCTCAAAGAGTGTGGTTTTTTACTGTTACAGAACATTAAACATAACACACATACAAAAAGGACACATTAAATATACTTGGATCATCATTGAACAAACAAAACAATTTCCTTGAAGCGACTGGACGTACTTTAGCTACATAATGTTGAACATGATTTTTTTGGGGTGGGGGGGGGGGTGGGAGGCCTTCAGCCCGGTAGCCCCCTGCCAACAGTTGAAGGCACCCGCCTACTGGTCGTGTGTTAGTGTGAGTGACGCAAGGCGCCAAGGGTGATGACCGGCTCATCTGGTGCGGTATCGCCTCTAACGCAAGACGCGGAAACGGCGCGCAGTGATATCGTAGATCACTCGCCTGACTGACACTTTCAGTGATGAACCCATCTTTTTATTGGTGTAAAGTTTTAAGTAAAGTCCATTGCAGGTTGCTACAGTAGTTTCACTAAAATCCCGTGAATAGTTTTTCAGATCTAGCAAGTTGAAAAGGCCATTTTTAAAGCAATTTTGAAGGGCTCCAAAACTTTTTTTTTAAATTCACCTGGCACTTCTAAACCACCCTTCCACCATCGTTTGAAGTGTATTTTCTATTCGTACATTGACACAATGGGCACATATGGGATAATTTCGTAAAACAACCACAATTATCGAACACGCTGTAACATTTAAAGCGCGTGGTAGGCGACAGCACAGACACTTGCTGAACAGAGACCAAACAACACACAAAAACGGGGGGGAACTATGCCGACGAAGACTGGCAGAAACAACCATCGACGACACACAAACACAGAAGGTTTTCTTTAAATAGCATATAGGTATGTTCATCCTCAAAAACGTTACCCACACATTCTAAATAAGAATATCACTTTCAGACATGTGGTATTCTAAACTCTATTTAAGGCCACCATGTTTAACATGCAGCTCGAGGGAATCTTAAGGAAGGTCTGGCGACTCCTCAAAGAAATCTTTAGGTTTTCCTTATATTTCGCTCACTTTTCGACTTCGCAATGAAAATTCCTCACATTTCACTCAAAGAGACCAGATTTTCTCAATGTGACTCTGTGATCGACCCTAAAACTTGGAAATAACAATATGGAAGAATGCCGCCGTCATAATCATTTCAACTTTTGATTTCGACTAATTCCCCAAAAAACTAAGTCAAATGTTAGTATTTAATGACTTTTACAGGTGCGTTGTTCAGAAAATTACACCGTCCTACCAACAACAATTGGAGAATAATACACCTGAGAATAGACAGGAACAAACATTTTCACGTAGTTTAACCACTGAGAACTAGTTCAGAAGTATCTTCTCTTATAATTGCGGCAGACGCAACGCGAATGTTAGCGGATAAGCGCTTAGATTTTTGTGACGTCAACGCGACAAAACTGTAGCCAAATGTTAACAAAACTGTTGAGTTGGTAGCAAATTGGGTATATCTATTTTACAACATATTTTTGCTTGTTAATATAGGAAAATCATAACCGAACGAGCAATTGTGACTATTTCCATACGTGATTATAATATATATTAAAGTTAAATGGAATAAAAATGTTAACACAAAATAACACAGACTTCAAAAAATCTACTCTGGAAACGTCATGTCACCCTTCCCTCCCAAGTGACGGGCGTATTTGTGTGCGAGGCGAAAATCAATGAGGCGATACGAGCGACTTCGGTCGTCACATGTACTGTGATATCGCCTCTACGGCGGCCAGAGTAGTAAACGCGCGCAGTCTTCTCGCCAACATTTTTACCGCGGTGACCTCAATTTCGAACAAATACGTTACATATATCTTGACAAGCAACCGCGTGAAAAAGCTGATTTTACACAAGTTTGAGAGCTTTAAAATAATGCTTACAATGTGCGTGGTGTCTTGAAAGTCACATTCACAAGTAGTCTGAAGTGTGCTTTCTTTTCGTAGATAAACATTGTAGACGGAAGTTTACTGGTCTATGAGACAAAACGTAACTCCGATTCCATCCATGCGCCCCGCCTTTAAGAGCGCTCACGTCGCAAAAGTGCATAATTTTATATTTGTACAACAAAGTGTTAGTTTTATAGACGTTAAATGCGACTACAATTTCCACTTGTAAAACTTTTTTAGCTCTCATAGTCTTCCCATAGCGACATGCAAAAGTCAAAATTTGTAAGTTACGGGAACATGTTATTAACAAAAACCAACTGACTTACTCGAATTACATAACGTACACTGAAATTAGATAGTATGGGCCATATGCTAAAATGTCATTTTTAAAATTAAAAAAAAAAAATATATATATATAAAGGAATTGCATTGTGTTGTTTTAAATCTTTTAGCACATAACCCATACCGACTAATTTCAGTGTAAATAATTTCATTCGCGTAAGTAAGTTGGTTTTTATTATTAGCATGTTCCCGTAATTTGCAAATTTTGATTTTGACCTGTTGCTATGGGAAGACTATGAGAGCTAAAAAAGTTTCACGAGTGGAAAATGCAGTGAATAGTAACGTCTGTAAAATTAACACCATGTCGTACAAATATAACATAATATGTTTTTGCCACGCGAACAACCTTAAAGATGTCCAAGTGCGATAAAATCATAATTCATACGAAATAGCGTTAGTTTTGTAGACGATACTTGTGGATACAGTTACGTATTACGAAACAATTTTAGCTGCCGTAGTTCTCTCATAACGGCGTGTCAAAGTCAAAATTGCCACGTTATGTTGCCACGCAAATAGTGAAAACCAGTTGACTTACGTAAGTTAAATAATTCACATTGAAATAACATGCCACGGGCTACATAGTAAAAATTTTTAAAAAAATCCACGTTATGTTGCCACGCGAATAGTGAAAACCAGTTGACTTACGTAAGTTAAATAATTCACATTGAAATAACATGCCACGGGCTACATAGTAAATTTTTTTTAAAAAATCCCGTGAACTATTTTTGTATTTTAAAAAAGTGATGAGTTTTCAACTTTTTTCTTGTACTTTCACGATTTTTTAAAAAATTAAAAATATTACGTTATGGTCTTTTAAATACTTTATTGCATAGCTCATGTGATGTAATATCACAGTGAATTATTTTATTCAAGTAGGTCGGTTGGTTTTCACTACCAGCATGGCAGCAGAACAAGCAAATTTTGACTTTGTCGCACCAATATGAGAAAATTATGAGAGGTGAAATTGTTCCGTAAGGGGAAACTGTACTCACAAGTATTGTCTACAAAACTAACACTATTTCATAAAAATATAAAAATAAGATTTTATCGCACTTGAACACCCTTAAACGCTGACTAAAATCTCTCTCACTCACTCCTATTCTTCCTGGCGTATCTTCGAAAGCCAAGGTCCAATGCCAATGAAATTAAAATGGGACAGCCTTGAAAATATCCCGTTAAAAATTCCAAATCGGTTTATAAATGACGGAGTTCTGAGGTAACAAACATACAAAAAATACAACCGAATTGATAACCTTTTTTTTGAAGTCAGTTAAAAATTATAAAATAATGTGAATTCTTTTGACTGTCGTACAAGTGATGGCAAGGAAATATTTACACGTTTTTTTTGTATTTGTCGCATCGCGCACTACGCGTCGTGTCTGTCGCACTACTGTGATTCCAGCATTACAAGCTCATTCTGTATTCCACGCCTCCTATTTCAAATCTTCATGCGTCCCTCTTTGTAGGCGGTTTATCAACTCCCTCTTTTTTTCTTCCCCACATTCCTCTGTCGACTTATCTCGTACACAAGAGGACAACGTACTTCTTATAACACGTAGTTACACGACGAGCACGCGGCAGTCAGAATGTTGAGCTCTGAAGACACGCCAGCCACGCAGTGACCCCAGCACAGGATACATATCAAAACTACACGTACAAGCCAGACGTGCCATAATTATGGTACTTCGGCTCGCGGTTTTCTCATCTTGGTAAAGGCAGTTCGCGGTTAACTCAGCACTTAGATAAGTAGTTGGGATTATCGTCGGACGGACGGAACCTTCGGGTCGATGATACAGGAAACGATTCGACCATGCAATATACTTAGGTATCATCACAGCATTCGCCAAGAGTGATTTTGCAAAACCCAAAATCACGATGGTCGGGCCGGGAATCGAACCATGAAACTTATAAAGCCCTGCAAAATTATTACTTAAGTCAATTGGTACATTTTCAACTCTTCAAATACTCTTTCCATTTATCTTAATAAAAAAAACAGATACCAATATAAAACACCTACTGTAATTGGCAGTTTATGCATATCGGGGGAACACGAGGGGCCTAATATGTGTTCACAATTGACAGATAAAAGCTAAGGGCGCGTCTACCCGCGCGTTAGAGGTTCAGAAGTGACGGAGCTATAATGGTGACCTTGAAACCACCAACAAATGCCGCAACGCCACACCGAACGAAGCGCTGAACGATCGTGCAAGATTACCGCCGATACATTTTTAATGTGAGACTTTAAGAGCGTTGGACCCGTAAAATTATTATTTTTTTTTTTTTTTTATTTGTGCCAAACACTGTTCAACTTTTGCACGTGTCATTTCCCCACATAAAAAAAATTAGGCCCCGTAGTTACTGCATAGTTACTAGGGGCCGGAAAATGTCGCGAATTCAATGACCTGCATGTTAGAATCAAATATACTATACACATTCAAGCCCCGTCTATTCGTTCATTGTCTGTTGTTCCACTGAGTAGCAGCTAGTGGACAAATGGTCAGGACTTGAGTATGTATAGGACAATGCATTCAAACATGCAGGTAATTTATTCCACTAAAATTTCCGGCCCATAATAATTATAATTATCACTCATCAAAGTCACAAAATGGCAATTGCGGTGTAGTAGCCAAAATAAAAAAGAGTAAATAACTAATTAATTCAAAATTACAGGAACTGAAAGTCAGTGTATCAATGCATTTTATGACATGTTTGACAAAAGTTAGTTTTGAAAATTTCAGTAGTTGCCAAAGTCAAAGTTATGCAAAAATGTACTAATTTTCATCAAATTTAAAAATACAAAAATGTATCGTTTTGTGTTTACAAAAGTATCTTTAAGTAGCTCATTCAATTAAGTATCAACATGAACTATCGTGTTTCTGCAAGTTAATTATTTTTTATTATTTTGGCTACACCGCAACTGCCATTTTGTGACTTTGATAAGTGATTATGCTGAAACTATCGGACGTAATTTTTTTTATTTGGGGAAATGGCATTTTATCTGATGTGTAAAAGTTGAACAGTATTTGGCACAAATATAAAATTTTGAATTTTTACGGGTCCAACGTTCTTCAGAGCGGTGATCATGTGACTTTATTGGTGGATAGTCTGCAGACTGTAGGTCGCAACCTGAGTTTCACATACACCGGTTAGTACATTTTCAAGTACGGCAGCCTAAAAATGCCGAATTTAGTTATGTTGTAGGGCTTACGCCGGAATTACGATTGCCCTCACGTTCACTTAACTTTAACGTTCACGTAAGCAAGAAATACCTTGACAAAAGCACTTTAACGAGCCCTATCACGGTCGCGCCACTTTATACTTAACGTTACGTTCACTTTTACCTAAAGAAAAGCTTGTCGATGCCAAACCTTTAAGTTAAAGTGATACGTGAAGTTACACCACGTGATCGCCTGGGCCAATCACATTTCGGAGGAGTTAATGTCTTCTATTGTATCATGTTATCTTTGACTATTAACTTCAATGCTCTCTCACGACAATTTTCACTTTCTGCTTACAGCTTACGTGAAGAATCGTAATATGGCACCTCAATTGATTACATATTACATACACGTGAACGTGATAAAGTGGTAAGTGATACGTGGTCGTATTCCGGTCTTAGAAACTGTTTTTTATGAGCGAGTGTTTACACGGTATACCGTCCCTGTACGATGTGTGCTTTTTATTTTCGTGCATTGGCACAATGGGCGCACGTGGAATAGTTTCGTAAAAAAAAAAGTATTTCCCAGTGCATTCTAACGCATTTTAAGCGTGTGGCAGGCAAAGACTGCAAATTATATTGTTTGTTGTATCACATTTCAATGAGGATGTTCAAGGGCGCGGTCTACTGTAATTTTCATCACCATTTTTTTTATTTTTTATTTGTACCAGATATTTTTTTCTTATTTTAGACACAAAAAGTGACTAAATTTGGCTCTTATTAAATTTTTTTATCTCTCATAGTTTTCGCGTAATGGCTTGTTAAAGTCACATTTTGCATGTTTACGTTTTAACGACTACACTAAAACCAACTGATATACCAAACTAAAAAAAATCACAGTGAATAAAGACATCGCAGGCTACAATGGCATGCCCATAAAAATAAAGAATAAAAATTATTTGTATTTAAAAAAAAAATAATTTTTTAAAATTTTTATTTTCAGTTTCAGCAAGGTGGCCAGATCACTCGCCTCCCATCAAGGCGATCCGGGTTCGACTCCAGGTCCCCGATTTCTCGTATGTGGGAATCGTGCTGGGCGAAGACATTGGTCGGCGGGTTTTCTCGGGGATCACTCGTTTCAATTTTCCCCACCCCTTCATTCCGGCGCCGCTCCATACTTCACGACGCCCTTCACCAGCGTTAAAGACTTAGATGTTAAGTGCTGACCAAAATATCTTTACTAAGTAATTTGGATTTGAATCTCTTGCACGTTACATCACCCAGTTTCGTTCTTTACAAGGCCAATTAGATTGACTAATCTTGCACGTTACATCACCCAGTTTCGTTCTTTACAAGGCCAATTAGATTGACTAAATGGTCTAATGTTCACATACAATACACCAGATCCACCAATTACAACGAAAATAATAATAATAATTTGTAAACAACGTGTGAAACAATTAACGCGTTAGAAATCGTCACATTCATTAAAATTTAATTGCATGTAAATAATAAATATTATAATTGTTTAACTGATAAATTTTGCTAATAGTTTTAAGCTTGGACATTTTAATTTGTATTTGTAAAACAATATTATACTCGATTCATTCCGGAGCATTTCTACGCCCCGAGGTTAAAAACATGTTGGTTGGCAACGCTGACGACGCCGCGCCGGACAATAATGTCCTCTCCGGCACAGGCGAGACGGACAGTCATCGCGGCAGGTTGTGGAAGTGTCGTGTTATCACGGTACAGTCGGCGCAACCCACAGTTGGACAGCTACAGCTGCCTCGCTGCGCCACTGCGGGTTCAACTTGTTAGCTACATCACTGTACCACGTCCGGGCGAAGGACCACTCTAGTAAATGTTACCGACAAGGTCAGTCATACACACATACAGTTTCACGTAACTTCAGTAAATTCTGACAGTACTGAAAGCAATAACTTTTTGGGTGCAGTGCTGTAGATGTTTTCTGCGATTCCAGTAGACATTTTTAAATTCTAAAATGAACCTGAAGTTAAGATATTCTGGTCAGCACTTAACATCTTTAGCACTGGTCAGGAGTGACATGATGCGAGTACGGAGCACCATCGAAATTAAAGGGCGAGGGAAACGGGAGATCCCCGAGAAAACCCGCCGACCGACCCCGCCGGGAATCGAACCTAGATCACCGTGATGGGAGGCGAGTGCTCTGGCCACTGCCTCAACCGCAGCCCGCCAAAATGAGCCCGATATGTCCTGGCAACACTGAAATATACCTGTTGAACGACTATTTATACAGATGTAGCCTGACTGTTTATTCCCGTAACAAAATGGCGGAGTGCAATCAGCTGGTCGTGTATGGGTCACGGTCGTAGAAGAACAGGTCTGGACACTCGCCTGGATATTTGACCCCCTTGTTGTTTGGCTGTAGTTCACCAAGTTACCGAGAATATTGTGTTTTATTGACGCTGATGTTTCGGCGGTCGGACTAAACTCCGCCCACTTCCTTTCCGCTAAGATAAACAATTTATCAAAACGTATTCTTTATCAATTTATGAAACACTTTCTTCGCTCACAAATTTAAGAAAAGGCTCCAGCAATCTTTATTTAATTTATAAATTTAACAATGGAAAAAAGTGGACGGAGTTTGAGTCCGACCGCCCGGAAAACAGCGCCAAAAAGTACGACATTCTCGGTAACTTGACGAACTACAACCAAACAACAAGGGGGTCAAGCAAAATACATTGTTAGATAGGCGAGTGTCCAGACCTGTTCTTCTACGACCGTGGTATGGGTGCATTGAGAAATGAGGTTATGGTTAGACAACCCGCATTCACGTTATACACGTTACTATGGCAACAAACTTTTTTTTTCAAGTGGCAGATGCCTCCTCTCCCGTCAAGATCTCGCACACCGCGCCATAGAACATATTTCTAGACCCCATATGTCGTGTGTTTCTCCATCTCTGATATTGAATGATTCTCCGCTCAGCGTCGCCAGATCTCTGACAAAACATTTCCGTGCAGGCATTGCACTTGAACATTATTCTGATTACCTGGACCATTCACCGTCGTTTTTTGACAGAAGTAATAACAGATTTGCAACTGTACTTTGTACCTATGTCATTTTAATATAAACATGGGCAATTATAAGCCAAGCTTCACAACCAAAGTTTAATTTCTTCTCTTCATCCAGCTTGACGCTACAGGGCCATGGATTTAGTAAACCTATATACATACACAGACAGAAATACGAAATATTCTGAATAAACAGACTGACAAAAAATTACAACTGACTATCAAGTTAAAAACGGATTACAAGGTCCACCATACATGTAGTATCAGCTGTGTTTTATAGAATAACATATAAAGTCAAAACTAACATTTTCTATGAACAGCGTGCCAATTTATTAGTCGTACAATATAACACGTTTGTTTACAAGAAAAAAAAGTAAATGGGTTATATACCACACAGTAGCCATAAGAAGTAAAACTTCTATATATCAAATTTACTTTAAATAATTTTATTTATTCAGTTACGAGTTAATGTGCCAAGCAAAAGTTGGTGGAAACAGGGGGTGGGGTCGAATGAAGGTTGACACAGATAAAAAACACCCACACTTGAAAAAAATACTTTCTACAAACACTATTCACACACACTTGACAAACATTCTAGAATCAATTAACAGATAAACAAACAATACTAACAAACACAATTACATTGCAATATAAAACGTATAAGATATGCTGCGAAACTGCAATATAAATTACTTAGTCAAAATATGACAGAGAATTCATAAGTTACTAACACTGGTGAAGCCAGACAAACGGTATGACGTTACCACAAGAGAAAGGATTATGCTAGTACCGTACATCTAATGTAAGACCCTAGTGCAGGATCGTACGCCAGTACATGTAGCGAAATGACAGACAAGAACGTATGGTTGGCAACACCGGGTAGCATTAAGGTCAGAATTAGGGCGAAGGGTGTGATGCCAAGAGGGGGGAGAGGTAGCCACCAAATTTGCCAGCCACCATACTGCTTTAACTTCAAAAGTACACGCCAGACAGTATTTTTATGGTAAATTAATTGATGTTTTAGGTTGAAAACTCTGTATTTTAGCCCTGTTTACACACCTCTTAACTAACATTTCCTCAATTTTTTAATCAGTCGGCCATATTGATACCATCCACGTCAAGCGTTTGTTTGGTTACAATTCCCGGCGACATGCTCCATCTGGACCCATTGAACATCTTTGGTTGGCAACGCCGCCCA
Organism: Medauroidea extradentata; assembly: GCA_003012365.1. Taxonomy (NCBI): domain Eukaryota; kingdom Metazoa; phylum Arthropoda; class Insecta; order Phasmatodea; family Phasmatidae; genus Medauroidea; species Medauroidea extradentata. The sequence continues at coordinate 14,501 of PNEQ01120961.1, forward strand.
GAGCGATGGAACGTGAGCTAGACATTAGGATCGGGCTACTTCGACTCCGCTTCACCAAATCCAACATGTCAGCCTAGAGCCGGTTATAAAAACTTATGAACTGGTGACCAGGTTGTCGAGCAACAGAGGCTAGACTCGTGATAAGCCCACGTATTACTGTTCAGGGTTTCAAGATGGCGGGAGTAAAAAAATACAAGTTTTATGCATATTACGTTTTTTACTAAATGCGACTTCTGAAGCACATTTTTTTTTTTTTTTAATATTTCATTTATATTACACATAGTGCTCGTTTCGTGTTTGTTTATCCGATATTTTGAATGCCGTGCATTCAATTTCACTTCGTTGTCGTTCTAGTTACATAGTTTACATTTTAGCGCCAAATGACAACTTTCGCCTGCTCTCAGCCTCGGGTGGGTAGTATATCGAGAATCTGCCCTCGTGACTTCTTTGAGACGGCGGGTTAACTTTACTCTAGTTACTGCACGCCTCTAGCTGAAATGTTGATCTACACTGAGAGAAAGAATTGTTTCATTATACTAAATATATTTGTTTGGGTGATGTTTGCTTCAGCTAAACAATATTTTGTTGGTAAGACCAAACTTGGAATCCTTCAAACAAAATTAATTATTTCCCTCGACCAAATTATTCATTTAAACGCAATTTGTTTGTGCCATACGTATATTTGGTTACTACAGGACGTCGAATAAATATTTTGTGTAAACAAACAACTAGTTACAACTTGCCAACAAAATAATATTGTTAGTTATAAGTGAAGTGCTTTGTACCAACAATTTTTTTTCGATGGACTAAATGATTTTGTTGGCGAAACTAAATACATTTGGTTGACTTGCGGATGATGGCAGGCTGGCGTGCGTAAGCGATAAGATGGCGAACACCGTATACCTCAACATTCAAAATATAAGTTTGTGCCACAAATCGGAC